>NDXB01015102.1:0-42507 GCA_002631895.1 Agapornis roseicollis | reverse complement strand
CCTGTTTGTAAAGGGATCCGCCCCCCCCCCCCCCCCACTCTGGTAATGATCTTTTTACTCATCACAGCTGTGGTGGTACTTGCAGCTTCCAAAACTTAAAGGGACAAGGTAGAAGTGAAGTTACCTGCCATCCTCTCCAGTTTTCTGTAAAACAACTTCTTTTTGAGCCATCTGAGCCTGTGCCACACTAAGCAACACTGTTTTTCAGTACAGTGTGGGTGATTTTAATGCATATATAGAACAAGAATGAAAAGGCCTTCAGTAACACTGTGCAAGTGAAGAACCAGTTTCCCCCCTTCCCAACTGCAGAGTGGGATACAGTTTACCTGTGCTGTATAGGTATATACAAACTGCCTGCTGCTTGAGCCTGGTGAGTAGCATTCACAGCTCTCCAAATAACCACATTTCTTCTCCAGAAGTGGCTTTTTTAGATGCTCTCTGGTAATACAAAAGAGAAAAGCTGTAACACCTGCAAGAAGCACTGGAAAGCCTATCTAGAGGTTTGCTGGGAGTCAGCTTGCATGCACAGTTTTGCAGGATCAGCATCTGGAAAGCAGCATAGCCAAGAGATATCGGTCAACAGAAGACATGGTTGATCTTGACTCTCCAGCTACTTGCTTATGACCTCAGCCAAAATGGTTCTTACCTTACTTTTTTCTGTCAGTCCTGGGGCTGTTTGGGTCTCCCTTCACTTGTGTACAGAAGTTCTCTTACCCCATGAAAGTGCAGGTGCTGCCTTCTAATTGTTATAACAAACAATCCCTGGCTGGCCTAGCATCCTGAGCCTCTGTACTGCTGCTGAAGCAGCTGATGAAATACAGAGCTTGCTAGTGTATTTTTCAAATAAAAGTATGTTTCTGGGGTCAAAAGGCACATTAAGCCATCATTTAAACTGAAAGGGATGGTAACAAATGGCAACATTTCCCCAGATAAGGACTCAAGGAGGTATTGCCATGCTTGACCTTAAATACCTGAGGTAGCATTCCAAGGCCCCTGCTTTATAATCAGCGGAGTCAGAGAGATGCTTGGAGTGGCTGAATCAGAGGACAGATGAACTTAAGTGCCCTGAAATGGTTACTCAAGGACCTTTCTCCTTTCAATCACTGAAGTCCTGCAGAGATAAGCCTTCTTGAATATATAGTAGATTTAAGTGGCCAAAGTTAAGTCAATACATGTGAGAATCCCCCTCGTTATATAAATCTAACAAAAAATTCCAGGTTGGCAAGTCAGAAAAGTGTTATTGCAGATACTGTGCCCACGTGTGCTTCTAGGATCCAAAGCCTGGCTCCTTCAGTGTGAAACCCCTCTTCTGTCTTCTGAAGTCTTGAGTTTGGTAAAGGTCTTAATAGCATGTTGAAAGACAAGGAACCTCAGACTGCACCTACAGAGACAGCTCTGCACAGCATCAACATGCCCAGAAGTGTTCCTTTACAAGTCGTGAACCCCATCCATGTAATCAGAGCTGTGGGAGTTGGAGACTTTTGTGGTGCAAGCCAGAAAATCCAAGCGGAATTGCTCTTGCATATTAACCAGCTTTGTTGAAATTTGTTTTCCCCCATTCATAGTGGATAAGGACTAGTATGGATTTGTACTCAGTCCCATCATCCACATCATTAATGAAAATGCTAAAGTGTTGGCATTGTATTTTCACCTAGAAAACTCATACTTCAGACAATCTGCATGCACCTTTTCAACACCTTTTCAAGGTATGTCCTCAGATAACCCATGCTGGCTCATTACCAAGGTAACAGAGGCAGAGGGGAATCAGATCTAAGAAAGCTCCGGGACAGCTAGAACAGGCTACAAGGGGATCAGAAGCAAGCCATTACTGAGAAAAAGAGGTCTGGAAACATACTCATCCTTCACTGCTGCTGTATGATGGCAGGGGGTTGGTTGGTTTATGTATTTTTTCACAGACAACCAACCCCTGAAATAATTACTTCCAGTCTGGCTGGTGCTGGAATTTTGTATCCAAGTTGGCATGCCATGTTTAAGAGAAAATAGGCACAAACTTAAGGTAATCCTATAGAGGGAAAGAAGAATTAGAAGTGCAGAATAGATTGCTGAGAGGAAAAGTTGGGGCAAGAATGTGGAAAAAAGAAAACTAAACAGTCTTCCAGTGTGCTAATGTTCATTACAAAGAGGATGTAAAGGATGAAATTGGCTTAATTTGCAGACAGAAAGATTTAGGTTAAATAGTAAGGGGGAAAATGCATAAATATAAGGCTAACTTTGGACTTGAGGCTACCTAGAAAGTTCAGACAATGATCCTGCCTCCAAGCAGAACAATAAGCTGGGGGAAACTCATGAGAACCCTATATCAAAGGCTGCTCTACCCATTCACAGAGTATCAGAAAGGTTTACAGGATTAAATGTTTAAGAGTTAATAAAACACATTATCAATTCTACACTGTTTCTTTGGGTTTTTCCCATCCAAATAGTAATTGTATGTGAAAGGGCTGACACTAAAAAGCAACAGCCAGGGTTCATGCAAGTTCAGTTCCCATCTGATCATTTTAATGATGCTTGGTGAGAACCTGTTTTTTGTGGAATTAATCTCAGCTCTTTGTACCCTTTAGTTACTTGAATCTGCACCCAAACCCCATAAACACAGCCCTATGTCCCCAAAGGAAAATGGAGATTGAAATGGAATTGGAATTGATACAGGTTTGTTCTAAGATTCCTTAATATTTTCATATTTACCTGAACATGCGTCCTTCCCCCTCATAGAAGGGGAGGGTTAGAGCTCCAAATTCTCTTGCATGATAACCCAAGAGCCCAAGGCGCAGAAGTCCAAATGAGCAACAAACGTTGTGGTATAGCCCAACCCAAAGGTATCTTCAAGCAGTCTATAATTGGACATCTGCTGCACAGCCCTTGAAGTGAGGTAATTCTGGTGCAACAGACACGAACAACAAGGGGGAAATGCATTTTAAACAAAGAGAAAAGTGTGCCAGTAAGGAAGGAGCATCAGAACTGCAGAAAAACTGAAGCAAAACAGGTAGGCTCACATGGAATTTGGGCTTTATATTGCACACAAGCCCCTTCAGAATGTCACAAGAGCTCTAAGTAGTTGAGAACACTCCAGTGGTGCCTGAATGTTTGGCAGCTACTGGAATACTTCACAGCCTGCACCCTGGTTTGTCCTCATCAGGAACCAGAGGGAATTTGGACTGAATTTCAGGCAAAGCCTGTGGTTTAGCTTCCTCCAAAGAAGCTACCTAGGTTGCTCAGGGTAAGTAGGGGCAAGCAAGTTATTTGCTTCAAAAAAAGCACTGCTCCAAAGCAAATTGCTCATCTTGAGAAAGCCTAGCTAAGCGTAACATGCACTAAGGTGGTCCCAATATTCATCTTTCCCACAGTTCCATGCTTCTTTCCCATCTGCATCTGTTAGGGAGCACTCATTCCCTAAGGAACCAGAAGCTTGTAGCAGCACATAATAACATGGCCAGCAGGAAGGTGGCCTCAACAATATCCAAGCAACGCAAGCCCAAAGATGGGAGTCAGATTCCAGAGTCCAGATCACCAGGCAAGTCCACAATGCTGTGGTAGGTCCCAGATCAAGCTGAAAAGTCGAGCTGCAGGCCGGGGCTATCTCCAGTAACTGTTACTAGAGTCATACACAGTTCAGTGATCACTCAACAGATCCACATGCTGTGGAAGGCCCAAGAAGTAGTGTAGGTCTAAGAGTACAGCTTAACAAAAGCCTGAATGCTCTGGGCTGAGATAAATGGGGCTCTTGGGCCCATAGATAGTAGGTCTGGAGCTTCCAGGTGAGCCTTGCCAAGGCCATTAATGCCTGTTAGTGCACTCGGGGCCATGATAATTGCAGACAAGGCAGAAAAGCTTAGGGAGCTGATGTGGTTGAAGAGTGAAAAGGTTTCTTCTTGGTCATATCATGTCTGTGTATAAGCTCTAGTGCTGCCCTGAGGGAGTACAGCCAGGGGATGGGGAGAATGTGGAACTGCTCAGACTGGACTTCTGTCAGTCTCAGAGCTGCACTTGAAGAAGTCTTGTAACTTGGCAGTAAGAGATGGAAAAGGACCCATCAAAAAGTGGGCATGCTTTGATGGAAAAATGTGACCTGATCCTTCACGAGCTTATCCTCAAAGTTTTTGCCTACCAGCTTGCATGAGGAAAAATAAACCTCTCTAGATTGAAGGACAAAGGTGAGCTGTATTCCATTTTATCTGGTCTTCAGTCTCATTCTGAAATCTTTAGAGTGTAAAACTGATAAGCACCATCTGACATCTGATGCCTGAGTGACTTCAGCTCATATTAGTGGAACAGTCAGCACTCATTTGGTTGGGTATGTGATTTGTGGAGCTCATACAAGGTAGTATTAAACTTTGTGTGTTTATGTCATACAAGAGCATTTTCCAGACCCACTCAAGTAATTTACAAAGGAAGTTTGTAAATGAAACATCCATTCTGCTGCCCTCTTCTCGAAGCAGCTCCTTTCTTTGCTGAGAAGTTCTGTCACTTGTTTGGGTCTGCATGAAAGCCTAAAGCATCAACTTCCCTACTGTGCCACTGAACATCTTCTACTTCCATGACCTCCCATTGCCTACCTACACCACAAAGAGTGGTCATATACCTATGAAGAAAAACACATTCGGGGGCAAAAAGAGCTGTCATGTGAAACAAAGGTAAGAACTGTGCTTGCGCAGGAGAGCTTAGCTTCTGGTGAAAGAGCCATGAGGTGGAAAAAGAGGTCATATAGACTCTTGCATTGATGAAGAGTTACTAGTCCCTAAAGCCCACTCAAGCTGCACACCTTGTTGGAGGGACAGGTCTGGGTGACCACACAATTATTTCAGATGTTACAGGCACATACAAGAGTGCTAAAGCTCTCTGCACATTTTCAGCAAGATACGTGGAAGAAAGGGAAGAATTTTGCTTCTTGCTCTGCCTACTAATATATTTTAACAGAGAGAATTACTGGTAGATACAATTGGGAATCGTTACTTATACCAGAAAAGCACTGCTGTTACAGGAATATACACGGTGCTTCTGGACATAAGGGCAAGAGATGAGATTTATTATATCAACTTTGTGTCTGCTAAGAGCCTTCTCTTTCCAGTTGTTTTATATTACTTAAACTGCAATGAGCGTAGAGTTTGCTGGAACAACAAAAAACGCAGGTGGGGATGAATGTCACATCCCAGAGCTTTTTCATGTAATCCCTGCCCCTCCTGATGAGGGCAAATTTGACACTTTGCCTTCCAGTTTTCTTTCTACAAAGACTAAGATGGAAACAGCAAATGAGTGCCTTGTTACTTCTCTCAGTGTCTGTGGGACTGTGGCGCCAGCAACACTGATGCAAAAGGAAACCCTTTTCATTAGTTGCTAAAACAGCAGATGCTTGTTTTCCTTTGGCTGCAACATCCTTCTGACTCCCACACAAGAAGCACTCCTGCAATATTCCACATAGGCAGAATGTGTCCAGTTCCTAGAAGTCCAAATACAAGAAACTGTAGCCTGTTTTAGAAACCACGCTGATCTTGGATTATGAAAGGGAGAAGTAGTCTGCTTTCATGTGGAACCCAGGGCTACTGCTCCTGGGTTCTTTTCTTGTCTTTGTCCCTAGACTTTCAATGATCTTTGGAAACAAATCCTTCCAGTGTGTGCCTCACCTGTAAAATAAGGCTAGTACCAGGGAATGAAAGACTGGACAGTATTGTTATTTCATAGACAACCTCCTACACATAACAAAGGTAACTATGAAGGGTGAAATTTGCTGTTACTGGTCTCTAAATGCACCTAGGTAAATTATATCACGAGAAAAACAGCCACTCTTCTGTTTCTGTTCTTTTGCACCAAAGCAAATGAGTCAAGTGGCTTCAGAAACTGGCCACATCACTAAAATAGAGAGGGCATGCTGCATATTCACAAGAACTTATGATTCTTTCATTTACATTTTCATTGCTAGGGACTGTGAAATGGAACAGAATTCTATTTACTAAATACTATTCCTGGTGCAATAAGTTAAAGGATTTCTCAAGTAATACATGGAGCTTATGTATAAAAGACAAGAGGTTAAGCAACACTGTAGTGCCCAGTGGACCATCTGGTGAATATTAGGATGTCAATAAATCATAAAAGCACCAGCTCATCAAGAAAATTCCATTTCAAACCACTAACAGGAAAAAAAAAAAAGGCTGGGAAAAAACTCACAAAATTGGTATTTTCATATTTTATAAAAACAGGAGCATTAAATAACTTTAATCCAATTTCAATTGTTTTATTGGTTCTCTTCTGATGACCACATGGCTTCACATACTGAATGTTTAGCCCTTTGTCTTGCACACAAAGGCATTATGAAATAACTTGGTGCATCATCACAGGAGAAGCTCATCTCTTTCCTCTTAGTCTTTTTCCTCACCATGGGTGATAACGTAACAGAGGTTCTTATAGTCAAGATTACCAGAGACATCTGGAGGGAAAGCAGCAAACATCTGTTTAATCTGCCAAGCAAACAGGAGATAAGTGTTACAAACATAGGACTGTGGGACAGCAACACATACTGGTTTTTGTTTTCCCCCTAGTTCAGCTCCCTTCTGCCTTGATCTATTAACCTCAGTGGAAAATTATTGCTTAGCTTCAGTAACATTGAAACAGGAAGTAGGACACAACCAGTTCACACAGTCCTGCCAGAATCCCAAGTACCTGTCAAAAAGAGCACTCCTGAAATCCAGTAAGCCCTGGCCAAGTACTGCACTCCAGACTGTTCTTGCCATGAACCAACTCTGCTCAACCTCCTCTTCTGAAAATGAAGTCCCTCTAAATTCTTCCCAGCCAGCAGAATCCATGTTCAGTCTCACAGAAACCACAAAGTCAGTACCTCGTTTCAGAACTCATTTCAGATTTCAAACAACATAACTGTCACAGAAATGGAAACCAGATCACAGTCCCCACCCAAACCCACTTAAACTCTCATAAATTCATTGCCCATCTCACCATAGGAAAGAACAGCAAGAGATAGGCCACGCTTACATTTGGATGGAAGTCCAAACAATCTGTTTGACTTTGATTTAGGCATGGAGCTATTCAGAGGAGATGCTTTGAATTGTTCCTAATTGCTAGAGCTGGCACCATCCTTCTCTCAGTCTGGATTTCAGCTGAATTCATGCATTTAAAGAGGGGCAAATTCTTATTGCTGAATAAAATGGATTCCTAATTTGAGTAAAGACAGTCCTTACCTCTTCTTGACTGAACCGGTCTGCCTGTGTCATAAGCATTTCTTTGATGCTGTTCAAATAAAACGAAATAACCCGATTAAAGGGTGATAATGGCACATGACAATTCAGATGGCAAGATCCCTCCTGAAGTTGCCTGAAAGAAAATCTGTGTGACCGCATAAATTAGAGCTGTTAATCCTTACATGATATTGTAAAAGATGTTCTGTGGGCACCCATCAGTGTCAATGCCTCGCTCTGCCAACTTATTTTGCTTTTGTGACATTTTATAGAGCTTTAAAATTGTTTAAGGTTATTACTGTAATTGAAATACAGCAATTTGCTATGGTTATCTTAACCTAAACCGGTAGGTTTTCTCACTTGCTGTTAAAAGTTTGGATCACTTCACAAAACCAAAAGAGAGAATATTTTCTGTAAAATCTGAGGATGAAAGGAACAGAGCATGAAATGAGAAAGAGGACTTGAAAGAGAACTCCAACAGCTATTCCGAATCATCATCTGAGAATCCCTTTATTTGCATGCAGTCATTCCCAGAGGAGACCATGAAACTGCATGAGACCTGCTGTATTTCATGGTACAATGTCTTGTTCTGGAGTTACAGCACTGTAACAAGGAGCTTATCCCCCACACAAATCTGTATCTTTTGCAATTACATCAAAGAGAATATTCTGGGGACAGACTCTCAGCTGATTTACCCTCTGTTTCCAAACCCATTGTGGGAAATCAGTCAAGCATGTCATTTTTTTACCCAAGTTCACAGGTGAATGAATAGAAAAGCCAGGAAGAATGATCACTGCCCTTAGCCTCACCCCCTTAGGTAAAATGTCTTCATATTTCACCCAGTGCTGAGGACAGGACATGCCCAATGTGCTAGAACTTCCACCAGTATGAACTCAGTTGTATTATGTAAACATCCCTTTCACTTGCACCAATAATTCCCTCTTCCTGCAGAATGCCTATATTAATCTCAGAGAGTTTGCATTCACACTGAAGGGGCAGAGGTGGCTCCTTTTCTGACTACCAAAGGTACTTATGTATTTTCAGTGTTCTTTCTAGATCAGTAAAGCAGACTGTAAAGCTGTGATAACAGATGAGCCGTCTGTTGTACAAACCCAAAAGCTGAAACAAGCGTAGAAATCTGGTTTTGTTTGTAGATCTGAAAAAAAGGCTGCTTTTTGGATGAAATTTGTGTGTGGGAGTGAGAGCAATTGCTCTTCTGGAACAGCCTTTTCTTTTTTTTTAATGTGAATACTTATTTCTGCTTTTTAAAGTGAATATTTGAAACTAAGTATTTCTAATAGGAATCATGCCTGCGCAGGAACACTTCCATATGAGCAAAATTCACCTACTGTGGATGCAGATGTTCAGGCAGAACAGAAAAGCTTCCCTTTCTGCTCCCATACACCATGGATCTCGAGTGAAGAAAGTCACACAGATAAAAGTGTAGTTTTGATGGCAAAGCTAGAACTGAACTTCTTCATATCTCTGACACACATATTTTTTCCAGTTAAAGGCTACAACAAAGACATGGCCCGATTTGCATAAGAGGCACATACACTTCTGAATCTCTTGTTGATGTGAAGTGCTCATTTGGAAGGACAGACAGGGAAAACTGAGAAAAGGCGGCTCTGGGTAATGAATAAGGATCTTAACCATAAGGACAAGAGTGAAAATACCTATTCAAGTTCTAGGAAATACTCTGAAGTCACAGAAAGATCTTAAGCCATTGTATATATTTTTCCTGCACGACTTTACCATTCTCTTTATTTAGCAAAGCCCTTTCTAGTCTCTTTCTCACATTGCTCTTTCTATTTTGTTATCCCAGGCATTTGTTATGTACCTACAGTTTTTGAAGTGGAATTCTCAAATGATCAGTGGGTGAAAGAGTAGAGAGATCATCCTCATCAGCATGAGTTGATTATTGGATATATGTGCACAGGGGCAAACAGCATTAGCAAATGTAAATAGGAAGTGTGATACAGGAAGGAGCTTGGTGAATAGAAGGAAGCACTTACAGCAATTTTGTCAGAAGTCACAAATAAACTTCATCACAAACAGGGCTGAATTAAAGCGATCTGGGCACTGTGTGTCTTCTGTTCACATGCTTAAAGTATTTAGGGGAAAAGAAAAGATCAAATATCTAATTACAGTCTTCTGATGCACAGCCCAGTAGGCTCTGGCACTCTCAGAAGGAAGAAGGACTGAGTTAAGGATCTATGCACATTTTCCATTATTTATTTTATAGGGAAACAAACATTCAGTTTCCAAAGCTACAGATTATACACTTTTTTCTTTGTGTATTTGTTTTCTTTTTTTGAAGACTATTTGCTTCTTAAAGAAAAAAACAAAGTCTTCTGGGCAAAAGAAAATATCCATTTGCCTTGACACAGGAGTCTAAATGTCACCTCTTGTCCTGCCTGGCATCAATTCCTTCTACTAGTACAAATAGTTTGGGTTTTCAAATGATCTGTGAAATCTATGGGACATTTTGGTTTTCCACTGGGCTTGCCCTTTCTATAATGCTGGCTTGGAGGAAAACAGGTGAGTTAAAATGAGCAGTGCTCTATAGCTATGATGAGAAACATCACTAGCTCAGCCAAACTAAGCTCCAAAGGTCCGGAATGCAGCTCAGCTCCCTGGGTCCATTTTCATCTGGTACAAATCTAAACGCTTTTTTTTTGCATGGTGATGAGGCACAGTTGATGTTGGCCTGACTCACTTTGTCCCACAAATGGCATTTAGGACTGAATCATCCAACCTTTCCGAACCCTATGCCAGTTTACACCAGCTGAGAATGTGACCAAAAGCATTTTCTCTTTTTGACATCATGCTATAGGAAGGATTTGATGTGTGGTATAATGATGCAGATAAACAAAGTCTGTCATTGAACTTGGAAGTAAGTTATAAACTCCTGGAGCTTCTGGAAAGGTTAGAAGACTCCATCCCAGCTTCCATCAGATGGACTAAGTGAGTCATTTCCAGACTAGAGGTGCAAACACGCAGAGGGAAGAGACATAAAAATCCCCACAAGGATGTTAACTCCATGAACATAAAAAGAAGTTCTGATTAAAAGGTCAGTATGGCTGCTTTTAGAGAGAAACATTCCAGGATTTTTTAATATGGAGAAATATTATTTATTAGCATTAACTGTCGTTTGAAATTGCTGTTTGAGCCAACAGAAAAATTATTTCAAAACCTTCCAATGTCTAACTTTTGGAAGCATATGAATAGAAGTTAAACCTCAAAGACATTCACGGAATTGATTTAATGGTTTGTTCTGTAATGATCAACATTACCCTCGGGTCTAATAAGTAAACATTATGCTCTGTTGTGGTGATGAACTAAAACAATTGTCTAATGTTGGCAGTGCAGTGGGGGTAGGGACAAGGTTGACCTTTTCCATCAAGGAAAAATAAAAGTATTCCTCTCTCATCTTCATTTTGGAGCATGATCCTGCATTCCTAATTTGCCCCAAACTCCAACTGGCTTCCAGCATCCAAGGAATGTAGAACTGGACACAGGGTGGCAAGCTGCAGATTTTGTATGCACTATACTGTTACAGATAGTGGTGGGAAATACAACATTTCATGGGCTTTGTATTATCAGAGGGTTGTATTTCATGCTTGTGATTTCACTGCTGTGTGATCTGGCCTACTTGGCAACAGGCTACCTTTTATTCTGACTGTGTCACTTCTGATGTGTTTCTCTGACTGTTCATCTCCAGCTGGTTGAATAATGTTAACCCAAAAGCAACAGGGATGACTGTTAATCCTCTGTTCTTTCAGATTTCTTGCTACATCCGCTTGTGTTTTAATTACTCTGGAAGTTTAGTGAAAAGACTGTTTCTTTGCTTTGTTTTTACATACTGTGTACCAGAATAGGACTCTCATACCCACTGGGTTACTGTCATAGAAATGCTTTGTGTGAATTTTGTATTTTCAACTAACTTTGGGGAGACATTGGTAGTTGCAGATAATGTCATAGAAAACTCCACCTTAGAGGTTATGGTCAAAGGTTTAGTGTTCATTCACTTTATGGTGACATTAGCAGAATTAATTGGTGCAAATACAGTTTTGTAGCTCAGGGTTCCCTAATAAATTTCCTATACATATTATGCTTTATGGAAATATAGACCCCAAATTCCTGAGGGAATTTAAGTATATAAATAAATCTAGGCATAGAAAGCATTTCACTAGAACCATAGGTCAGATCTCCTCATCCACTGCCCTGATCTGATTTATCTCATTTACCTGAGGGTCTCCTTACACCCTCTGACAGTGCAATGAGGATTTACATGTGTGCAATTAGCACTTCAAGTCCTTTTACCTGCCTTTGGTGGTGTAACAGTTTGTGAATACAAATGAAGTCCTGCCTCCTTATTTAAAATAGAGCCATATTGACAATAATTGTCATTTTATTACCAGTATTATTTGCTTTGGCCCCCACCATATGTAGTGGAATTTTACAGCAACTTATTGTCTAGAAGCAGAAGGCTCTGATGGTGAACATGTAACAAGGAAAATGTCCTCACTACAACCATGCCCCAGACTTAATTAAATTGATCACTTTGGTTAAAAGGGGGCTAGGTTTCCCATTTTAGACAAGCACTCTCAGGCACCAGACATTCATTTTCATTTTACATATGGAGTTAATCTACAAAGACTCATGTGTTGATTTATATCCAAACCTTCAAAAAAGGCTATCTAATAGCCTACATGTGATTATATTTCCATTGACTCTTGCAGTGTCTGAAGACAATAACATCTCTTTTTAGTATACAAATACATTCATACAATAGTCCAGTCTTTTAACTCTGGCTTACAAAGCTAAATGTTTTCTCTGCCTGACAGCTCTTCTGCCTCTTAAAATACTGCAAAATATATAGCTTTTAAGCTGTTCTTTAAACCTGTGCAATTATTATTATTATTATTATTCTTTTTAAAGGATTTGAAATAAACTTACTAGTCTGCCTTTATGTGGCCTTTTCCTTCTGGGTCGAAAATCTTAAAAGCATTCAGAATGGTTTCTTCTGGGTCCGTGCCTAAAATTAATGAAATATAATTTAGCAGCCTAGATGTGTTTCTATAGCTTCTGAATACTTGCTAAGTAATTGCATTCACTCAAAACCAGAGCAAAATGGAAAATTCTGCAGTTGTAGGTTTGAAGACAAAGGTTCCTTCAGTCGGCAGCATTTGTCATGTCAGATAAACAATAGAGGTGAATAGTTCAATGCTCAGAAGCTTAAAAATAATAACTCATATCTATTCTATGTCTGCAGGAGAGAAAACTTCCAGGAACTGGTCTCCAATATCAGTACCCAGAGGATTAGTGGCTTTCAGAAATGAAAATATAACAAACTGTTTCCCTCACTGGCTTCCTTTAATCTTGTACTGGACGTTCCTTGTAAAAACACTTTGTGATGTTACTTGTTCTTCACAGTACAAGGAAGGGGTTATTTTCTTCATTAAAGGAAATGGAGTTCATCCTAAATCAGAATGAGAAAGGAATACAATGGAAACAGCATGATCAATGTAAAACGGTGCTCTCCACTTTCATTCTGTAGTGCACTTCCACTGAAGGATCTCTTCATTAGTGTTACTTACAGAAACAGGATGGCTTAAAGCACTAGACTATGGCTCCAAGATTTTGCTTTTGCTCTTAGCTGGGCCACAGACTGTTGGTATGACTTTAATTTCCCTGCTCCTCTGTTCCCAGCAGTAAAATGATAGTAATAGCCTCCCTTTTCTTCCATCCTTTATCTGTTCCATCTATTTAGACTGGGAAAAAAATGGGTCAGGGACTAGCTTTCAGAGTGCCTGAATCTTGGCTGGGGTTTCTTACTATTCTTAACAGTGCAGATTGTGAGTATACGCACTGTCAGTTTCAACCCACACCAAAGATACACTGTATACTCTGTCACTTCGCCAGTGTTACAAAATATTATGGTAGTATATAGAATAAAAATCATTGTAACCGTAGGAAACTGGATTTACAGGCAGATTGACAGACCCAGGGACAAACGAAGCTTCTTGGAATACTGAAATGTTGAAAGAGCAGCTAAAACATGGTAATAACGTGAAGAACTGCAGCTTCAAAGTCTGGCAGAGACAGAACCAGAACAGAACCCAGTCAAGGTCCCCTGCCCTCATGACTGCATGCACTCATGATGCCGCCTTTGTTCAAAAGGCTTAATAAGGATTATTAGTAGTACTTTAGTGGATATAATAATGCATAAACCTAATGGCACTGACCATGTATATTCTTTTGCCATGTTATGGGCAATGCATTCAAACTACAATGAATATATGGTCAATGCAAAGAGCACTGGCATTTAATGAGCCATTTTGATTGTCCCATGAAGTGAAGCGTCTTCCAGCTCAGAGGAAAGGTCACATTTAAAGTAGTCACCACTGTGGGGGGGATTTTTTTTGTTCTTACTGTGTTTTACATTTTCTACTCTGTCATATCCTTGGACTTTGGCTTTGAAGAGAAGCAATGCAGCAGGCATTCTTTATTGATTAGCTGGTAAATAAAGTGGTTTCTTTGATGTGCGGCATCTCTGTTTTCTGTACAAATTGTATTATTCTGACTCCCTGTAGAAACAGCTCCATGTGGTTGGCATTAACATAAACCTCGTTTTGTTAGCTGTTCATCTGGCATCATAATCTCAATATACAAAGCTAAAGCTCGTCCTGAAAATCCCAGCTTCCCCTTTATGACAGAAATCAATTATAGCACAACAAATTTTACTTAGAAAGCACCTTTCACCAAATTCTCTGAGTGGTACTTAGCTAATAAAGAGTGTTGCAAAATTGCCATATCCACTTCCTCTAGCCCTTTCTCCCTTTCTAATTGCACTACAAAGGCTCTTCATCCCAATTAGTTTTGATTGGGAATGTGCAGTCTTTTGGCTCTGCTTCCTTTGCATGACAAACCCAACCAGAAGGGCATGACAAGCACAGCTGTGATTTTCCCTTCACCAAATGGAAATCAAAAAAACACTCCTCCTTTGCTGGTAGCCAACAGGAAACCTGCAGACAAGAGGGGTATGCTTCACCATTCACCTTCCTGTGCTGGCGCTGCTTTAGGCCACACAATTGGCAGGGCCAGACTCCTTGCCAGTTTCAGCCATCGTGGGACACAAGAGGGAAGAGGGGAAAGGAAGAAGAATGAATTTCTATGCTCTGTGTGATGATAAACATCACAAATAGACAGGAATAGGTAGCGGGTCACCCCACGAGAAATAGTCACATACCCCAGGAGGAAGATTATGGAGGAAAAGGCACTATTCTGCAAGCTGACATCTGCAATGTAAAGGTGGAGGAGCCACTGTGACCAAGTCAGATTGTTGTCTGGGTAATAAAATCCTCTCTTCAGTGTAGTCTACAGCCTTTGCCATCACTTCTTATGCTTCCCAGACATGTCTTGTTTCTTAGCAATAGCATATTTCTTTGAGAACTAGCTACATTAATTCTTTCTTTCAGACCTCTCTGTTTCCTATTCCAAGCGTGGAAAGCCCTTCACTGAAATTGTGCTCAGCAATAAAAAGACAGAGTCCAGCAGCAACACAATGAATGTTTTTCAGGAGATGGGATCAGATTTTTCTAGTTTTCTGCTCATTAATTATTTTATCAAACTTCTGGAATGTGCTTGGCTAAGGCCAACCTTGCTTTGAAGGTCAAGGCTTTCCCTTGTCTCTAATGCATATAGGAAAATGACCAGAGGTTTCCCTTGGCCTCTCCCACTCCCTCTCTTGCCCTTTCTAGCCATTAACAGTATAAGAGACACAACTAAATTACTAGCTCTTGCAACAAATTTAGTACCCACATTTCCTGGACTCCCTACAGTGATCCCTACATATTCTGTGGCATTGGGCAAAATCCCTCTCTCTTATCAACGTAAATCTACTGAAATCATTTCAATTTCTTCCCTCTATTAAGAGTTATTCAGCAAAATATCCAGCGGTGAAATCACTGTTGACCTCAAGGGAAACCAAGGCTGAGCCACTGGGTTACAGCTCCTACAGGAAATGAGGGAAGGCCATGTTGCTCCTTCATGCCCTGTAACTGCAGGAATAACGCAGAGGTCGTGTTTGTTATTCAGCCAAAGGTGTGCAGAAGGTTTTTGGTTTAGAAATACTGAAAATACTTTTAAACCATCTAACACTGGGAGTGATACCACTATAGCATGAGCAATAGACTTCATTCAGCCTAGGAACCCACTGACAGTGAGTAACTCATCTGCACTGTGCTCCAGGCTGCTGTGATTTCATTACTTTCTGGACCTCAACTTACCACTTTCATGTTAGCTTATGTAAGCTGAAATCAACACCTTTGAATTGTCCTCTGGACCGTCCCATAGCCTTTCATACTTCAGCTCTGTCTGCAAAAAAGGAGATCACTCCTTGCCTTTAAGCATTCTTCTGTGGATACATTATTATAATTTGCAAGGTGCTGAGATATTTCAGTGCTGAGGATCTTTGACAGATACCTCTCCAACCCCCCAAAGGTACTTACCTTTCAGCTTTTCCCCAAACATTGTAAGGAAGACAGTGAAGTTAATAGGACCTGGCGCCTCCTTCACCATGGCTTCAAGCTCTTCATTCTTGACATTCAGACGACCTGCAGCAGAGATCATTTTTCATAATAAATCACAAATTGTGTTTCAAAAAACGATTCCCATTCATCTCCTCCCACTGGGGAGCTCAGGGCTCTGTGCAACTTTGCTAATAACATAGTAGAACACAACTCCAGAATACCCCAGTGTGAAACAAATTGGCAGAGCTGGCTCTAAGATCAAAGGGTGACTGAAGGAGTAAGAAGGATAAATAATACAGACAAGGCCAGCAGTGGACGAAAGAAGGGGCACTTCCAAATAAACTGGTTTTCATTTTTGGGTGGTTTGTTTTTTTTTACCTCAGGTGAAACACAGGCCCCACTGATATTAATATAACAGAGTTCAAAGTGACTGAAGTGAGTCCAAGGTCTCAGACTTTGCCCTCTTATATATTAAGAGTAGAGAGCAGATGGATGAGTTGAGTAGTTGTATCCTTTCCTCACCCTTGTGCAGTCCTGTCCCTTCCCCATCCTTGCACAGTCCTATCGATGAGAATTTAGCCCCTGGCAGTTCTACTCAACCTGAGTGGCAATTTGCTCTGACGGTACTTTATAGGCATTGAAAGACTTCGCAGAACAGGAGAGATACCAGAACTTGGCCTTAAGAAGTAAATATTTCAGGGTAACAGTAGCTACAGGCCAAAGTTTGCAAACCTCGTTGTCACAATAAAGAGTTCAGGAGCTTCTGCTCTTTGCAGTGATTCTACTGGTGTCTGACTCCACCCCAGGGAGCTCTAAAGATTCTTATCAAACTCTTTTTAATAGGATCCAGATGGCAAAAGCCCAAATGCCTACATCACTGCTCAAGCCTCAAATGTTGCAACAAGAATACAACTCCAGGTTTGGGATCATGAGCATTTTGATTTTTCCTTTCCTTGGGAAGATTTGCTATAATCTGCTTGATATTATCAGGATTGTGATGTGCATGGAACAGGCAATTCCTAATCTCATGACATGCACGTTCCACTTCACATAAAAGCCCAACAGCACAGAACCTCACATGAAGTCTTTCTACTTTCGTGTGGGCAGAGGGGCAGCTAGGCCATGACAACAATGTTAATCGGTAGATATCGCATGGCTCCTACATGAAAAAGGTGTAGCCTGTGAAGCCTGGATTCACAGGCAAATCAGAAATGCCTGGCATAGACCCCTGCTTGGGTGGCCTTTGTATGACATAGCTGCAGGGGAGGGATCAGTGCCTTTGGAGCTGCACAGCTCTGCTGCACCCAGCAGAGAGTCCCAGGGAGACCTTCATTTTGCTTCTGAAAGGGGCTGCTCAGGAGACTTTCCAGCTGGAGCTATGTAGTCAAATAACAGCTACCATAAAGGAGGAAAATCAAATTGAACAGCTTTCCCTTTGCCTCCTGTGTATCTCATTACTTTCCCAGTGTAATTCTAATACAAACTTTTCTTTCGTGCTTGAAATTTAAACTGCATTTCTTTTCAGTACTGAATTATTACTACCAGTTTACCTAGTGCAGCAAATGTGTCTCTCAAGTCTGCTTTGTCAATAAAGCCATCCCTGTTCTGATCCATGATGGTAAAAGCCTGTTGGAAGAAAAAGGAACATTTACTGCCATTGCTATGTTGCATCGGACAATGCTACAGTCCCAAATACCAGTCCAGGGGGGGATTATATTTATGCTGTGAAAAAGAATCACTTCCTTTGCTTCATCCACATCATTGCACTTTCCTCACTTTCAACACATTGCTGTAGCTTGGCAAGGGGCTTAATTCAACCCACCCAAAGTTCTTCTTACTAAATTAATGTTCAGTGCAGTGTGTAGCTGGGCTGAAGCCAACGCTGGCAGCTCCAGCCATTCAGGCCTTAACCCGTAAAAGTTTGAATTAGGGAGGCTTTAGTTAGGGAGGATTTAGTCAGTTTACTCGGTGTGTTTTGTACCTTTCCCATTCCTCATTCCTTTGTGCAGCTATCACAGTTTGTAAAACATTTAAATACTGCAGATACCTCTCTGGTATCAAGCTAAAGTCAGTTCCTTGCAGGCCCTAAATGATCTATCACACACAGATAGCTGGATTTTCGGAAGTATGGAGAAATGCAGGTTTCACAGTACTGTTCATTCCAAGTTTGTTTCCCTTTCCAATAAATAGTATCCTTCAGACTGTCCACCGTGCTCTGGCTGACCTTGATGTGCTGACCTTAACTACTTCTGGTCAGGAAAAAATCAACTTTTGAGAGAAAAAACACAGTTATCTCTCCATTTTCAGCCAACACAGGATGTCTGTGCTGTACCCATTATTTACTAAGCCAGCTAACTGCCTAGCTATCTATTTACCTATTTGCATGTCTGTCTATTCCCTGCCATCACACTTTTAATGTTTCATTGATTTTGAAAGATTTTAATGACTTGAAATCCCCTTGGTTGTACTATGGGGAGTATTAGTAGAAGCAGGCACGTCTCTGAAGCTGGTTATCTGTCTGACATGCACATCAATATGAGAGTGTATCTTTACAATGACCAGGAATTATTCTGATTTCAGCATTAGTATGAAAGACAATGTTCTCCTGAGAATACAGCCAGCCCACTGCAGCAGGAACTTGCAGTTTTAAAGTCTATTGCTCTACAGGGTGCACTTCTTTCCATGACCATATTATATCAACATATCTTCAAGTAGTTTTACCCCCAGTTTCTTACAAAGCCCCACTGCTCACATTCCGGTTTGCCCATGTGATCACTTGGAGCATGCATGTTCATAACCCTTCATTTACCTGCCAAACCATCACCTTATAAAAACCTAAGCCCAATTCTTTAGAGCTGCTTTCCTTCCTCTTGGGGGGGAGGCTTGCTTTGGTGGTGATCCCCACAATTTGGATGCAAACCAGAAGAAAATATAAAGAGCAAAGCAGAACCCAGCAAGCTCACAGAAGGCAGGAAAAGTGTTAGGTATGTGTTGTAATGGGTGAACTTAAAATAACGTAGTCACAGCAATGCTGAAACTTCTTCTGGTTGAAATCTCTAGATAAAAATGTTCTGATCAAAGCCAGCTTTTCCCAGTTATGCTGGTTTTAGACACAATATGGTCTTGGTTTTCTCTGGACAACTCCTCTGCCTTATGCTTTTGCTATTATTCGGTCACCATTCTCCCAGAAATGATATTAAGGTAATATCTTACTTAAAGCAGATCCAATATAGTATTCTGACCAGTTCACAAGCAGCAGACCTTGGAGGAAATGCAACTGGGGTTCATAGGATATGGAAAAGAGGTGGGAAAAGGTAATGTTCCCATTAACTGTGGAGAAGAGGTTTCAATTAATTTACTTGGGCCATGTTCACAATCCTTTGCGTGCGTTTTTAATCTCATTCACTACTGAGATTTACTGGTGGGAATCTTCATGAAAAGTCAAGTTGAAAGCCACATGAATAAAATGAGACAATAGCTGTTTATCACATTGGAAATTGCTTTGGAGGTGTAAGTTAGCAAAAATAGAGAAAAAAATCATATTTTTAACTGCCAAACCAGTGCAAAATGTCCTGGCCTCACAGGCATTCTGAATGTCCACACAGAAAAAGAGCATAAACTCACCAAATTATGTCTTTAATATCCTTTAGCTTTTATGCCAGCCCGCTAGATTTACCTCCTCAAAGGTCAAAGATGCATGGTAATACCAAATTCTTTGGGAGCTTAAATATGCTTACTTAGTGAATCTCAACATGTTGTTTTGTTTTATTGGCTTTTATGGGAAAACTCGGCTGAGGACTTCTTGGTATTTTTCTTTCTAGTTTGTGGGCATTATTAGAAGGGCACAGAAGGATATTTTCTGTTGCTATTGTGGAACAGTGCACTAATTAAAGCCCTGGTTCAATAAGGCACCTCTATTCAGGATAATACTTGAGAACGGAAGACTATTCTTATTGAAAACACCACTTAAACTTAACTTTAAACATGTGCTCTAGTGTTTTCCTGAATCAGGGCTACAGTGGGTGAGATGATAATTTTACTTTATTTTTGGGAAGGGGCTTGGGGGCTTCTCAAGTAAGTCTGGAGCTTGAGACAGGAGAGTGAGGGAGAGACAGATGGAAGGAAAGAAAGAATGAAGGAAAGAACAAACAAACACACAAGGAAAATGATATACCAGCCAAAACCACAAAGATGATTCAGAAAACAACTGTGTGTTCTATTAAAGCAGATGGAGAATTGAATAAGGATTACAAACAAAACCTATGTTATTCATTAGCAATGACAGGAGACTATAGAGAACAACAGAATAGTGACCAACCTCTTTGAACTCCTGGATCTGGGTTTGTTCAAACATAGAGAATACATTGGAACCACCTTCTATTTTCTTCTTTGCCTTTTTTGGAGCCTATAACATATATAAGAAGATCAAATATATATTACTTTATCTGTTAAACACCCATGAAAACAAATTCCATCTTTAACAGAAGGAAAATACTGTCAAGTAATACAAGAGGATTGTGTTTCGTTATGACAAGCTTTTTAATTCAATCCTATATATATGTGCATGTGTATATATGTATAAATATATACGTATGGGATAAAAAATGCTGGTTTAGTAACAGATGAATCTCTGAAGCTTTTTGTCATTCCCTTGCTGTGGCCTGGAAGCTGGCAGCTCAGATAAACAAGGACAGCTTGTCACTGTGCGGCCCTAAAAAAGGCAAGGGACCCGAAGCGTGACTCAATATCACAGCTGGTCCACTGCTTGTTTCCCCAAGGAACTGCCTGTTCCTTGGACAGAATCACCTATGCCAGACCAGTTGATGCAAGAGATCACTGCCCCTTCTGCAGTGGCTTTTGAGAGCTCTGTGCTAGAGGAGGAGTGCTGTAAGCTTATAGTCTCACTTGGAGATGTGAGCTAAAATTCCCAACCTGCTCTTCTCCAGAACTATAAGCAATTCAGGTAAGTGGCTGCAGGTATTCCTTCTTCCCAGTGCCTATGCTGGGACAGCAGTCAGGCACAGAATGAGGCCTTGCATGAAGACTCAGTTCAGGAGCTATAAAGGGAAATTACATCATTTTCTACTCACACAGAAACATTAAGAAGCCTGCTCTGTCTGGACCACCACTGACTGAACAGATTCTTTCTATGTAGGAACCTTCTATATTTGAAGAATAGTCTATATTCTTGCACCAACCTATGATACTACATTACAGTGCCTTACTAGCCCGTATAATTTTAATATTCAAGATAGTCATCTTAAATAAAAGGGCTGGACTGCTTTTATCACTATTCTGTAGTCTGAAGACTGAGACAGAAAGTTTGGGGAAAGAGCTACAATGATATCTAAGAATCTAATGCTCACTAAAAATCAGTTAGAAGTAGAATTCATTACATATCTTTGAATAAGGGCCCAACCAGCTTGCCTAAGACAATACAGTTCTTGTTCTGCAGTAAATAAGATCTGTGTTGCCTAAGGATTACAGAAATGTTTTAACCACAGCATTATCCTGACTCGGGGCACGATAATGACCTACCTCGCCTTTTGAGTTCCCTTCCAGACAGACTGCTTTTTTCTTTATCATTTTTGCTTTTAAACTTCATCATCATAGTCCCACCTTGTTCTCATGTCATGGAAAATTAGTCTTACTTAGTTTGGGCTATTCTGCATGAAACAGAAGGCAACTTCTACTGTCTCCTTTCATCAAAGTAAAAAAGCCCATGAAAGTTCAAATTCAATCCTGATTTCAAACATCCTGAGGAGCAGAACAGCTCAAGGAAATATTCCCACTAGACTCTGTTTGAAGTATACATTGTCTGATCAATTTAATCTGCCAGGCAGATCTCTGCACGCAGCCACCCTGGTTTAGATCCCAGGTTGCAAATGAGGGCTATGGTAGACACTTACCCCGTCCCCACACTCCAGACCTGTCATGCTCCCATCAGCTAGTGCAAAGCACTAAAATCTGGTAATAGGAATGGAAATTGAAAGAAAAATGTCTTTGTAGTGAGGATAAAAATAAAGAACAGAATGCCACCACAGGCATGGAAAAGAAAGTGAAGAAGTGGAATGTTTAATGAATGTAGAAATATTGATTTTGGAATAAACATATTCCCTTCTCCTCCTACACATGAAATAAGTGTTATTTTGAGCAGTAATGGGCAATCTTCCATATAACGTGAGGTGCCTGGTGGAGGTTTTCAACACTTCCAGATCGAATGGAAATATAAAGGACAATCCTATGTATTTACATGTATTTGTTCCCCAAGGTAAAGAGAAAGCAGATGTTACCCAGCGGAATGTATTGCAAACTGTCTGGGGAACTGACCACAGGGCACAAGCTGGCTGCACGTTTGCGGATGGGGTAGCAGAACTGGTTCTCTTGTGCTTGTGTAGCTGTTCTTTCTGAAGACAAAATGGCCTTTACCATTCTGATGCTCTGCTCTGCTGTGGCCAAGTACTGCACCCATATCCAACGGGATAAATATTCCCCGTGTTAACAAACAACCTGCATCTTTTTAAGCCAGCACCACAATGAAGGACAGTGAGCTCCAGCTCCAAGTTTTATTAACTCTAAATGCCAAACACTTGCAATGTACTTCCATTATGTCTCTGTTTAATGGGTTCTCTCTGCTGTATGGCTTTAAGCAAGGATTATAGCTGTAAGAAAGGATCAGATAAACCTAAAAGTTGTGGCTCAATATCTATTAGAAACAGACCAGCAACACAAAAATATCCAGAAGTTTCTTCACATTAGTGAGGTCCTATCAAGGCAAAAAAGACTGAAGAGTAGTTATCCAGAGTCCATCCCTGTACTAGGAGAAACCCATCCTAGCACAATACTTGTTCAGTGTTCCTCTCTGGTTTGTTATCTCCAGGGATGATAGAGGAGATCTGTGCCCATGTCGCTCAATCTATCTTTAGTTTTTCTGCTGAAGCTCTGGGTGTGGATCCAATTTATGATCTGCTCACTTGTGGAATGGGACTGAGACCACCACTACATTTCACAGGGGAGCAGCTGTTGAATGGGAATGGCTTTCCATCACCAGTATTAAGCTAAGTCTTTTGGCATCAAACATAAAGAGCATCTCAGATTATCAGTCTCTTTGTTTGTTTTGCATACGCAGTATTGGGAACATAACTTATCTGCTCTGAAGGGCTGGGAAATTCATAATCACAGAAAGAAACTGCACCTTGATTTTGCATGACTGGTGGGAGGCAGGCACTATGAAGAGGGAGGCTGAGAAATAAGTAGGTGGAGCAGGAACAGAATACAACACATTGTCACTGTCTTTCTGGTGGGCAAGTCAAAGCAAAAGGCAGCTGTAAGAGAATAGAAATAGGTCTGTGCTGCTCTTTCTGATGACTTCAGATGCTACTGAATTTTGTAGTGACCAGGATCAGGATTCTGACTCTGGAGTAGCCTTCTGAAAGAAAGGTATTGTAAAAAGAGCAATACAGAATTGAGCAACCATATGGTTTCTAAACTGTTAAGGATTTAGAGGAGTAAGTGTGTGACTGACACATCACTTCTGTCTGCCTTGTTTTCCCCTTTTGTAAAACGCAAAGTGTGCCGAGCTGCACTTTGCAAAGATAGCTGCTCTGTCTTTGCAACATGTGCCTTGAGACTGACACACAAAACGTGCCAGATGAGAAACTGAAGAGCTGAAGGTCCCCTGGGCTTGAATTCCGAGGCCTCAATAGCACAGCAGTGGGAAGAATGTTGCAACAACTGAACAAGCCTATTAATATTCCTGCCTGAGTGTATTAATCACCCCATTGTGAAGAAAACAACACTTCACTTTAGAAGAGAAACCACAGGCTTGCGCATATCACCCATTTGTCTTACTGGTGTTAGCACTCTCTCAATTAGCCTCGATTTTAAAGGCTTTTTATGCTGTTGGTCTTGGTTTGGTTTAGAAGATTTAAATGAAAAAATGGAGCCATGCTAAAATCTGGTCCCAAGAAAGCTCTGTTGAAGCAGGCATTTGCTTTGAGCTGAGTCTCCCTCACTGAGGTTCCTTATATTTCTCCTCTTGGGCAGTGTCAGGGAGCCAGGGAGAAAAGGAACAGTGCAGTGACACAGGCAGGAAGAAACAATGTGTGTGCACTGCCTTTGCCTCTCTGGATATAGGGATTCATCTTTCATATGTTGCAGAGGGGAGTGTATGCTCTAGTGAATCAGAGTGAAGAAATCTCCTATTTCAGGGTGACCTAAAAGAAAAGGGGGCAGGGAATCAGTTTGTATCTCTGTATGCAAAAGAAGAAGGAGCTGAAAATGCTTGGTTCTCATTCAGAACATGAGGCATTATTTACCCTGGTAAATTCATAAAAGGCTGCTGGTAGAGCAGGTTCATGACACCAGAGAGACAAAGGAAGTAACACTGGATTATTGCAGAACTTTATCATCTTAATCCCTCAATGAATTTTGCAGACAGCCAAGGAAAGTGCGGTAAAACTGGCAGGTTGCTGCAAGATAAGCAAAGGCACAGCTCCATAACTGGCACTGCTCCACACTGACTGCTCAGGTGCACACTTCCCCCCTTCAGTAAGTATGAAGTAACCAACCTCTGCTTAGCATTTTCTGCAGACCAAGAATGTCCTCATGGGTAGCCAGGCAAAATGGGCAGCACTCTGCCAGAAGCCACAGTTTTGGTTCATTTTGGGGAGGTCAGTTCCCTGTTTGGACCAAACCTTAAAGAAACCACTCAGAAACTACTCTCACTAAAGGTGACACAGTTTGATGCTTCTGACAGCCAGAGTTAAAAGACAAGCAGAAACACTCCCCCACTCAGCAAGTGATTGTGTTACCAGAGAAGGCACCAATGGAGGAGCAGGTCTCCTGGGAGAGAGTCCTTCAGAGACAAAACAGCAGAGTACATTATTAAAAGCCCGATTCTGTTGTCTTGTACCCTTCTGTACTCAGCCCAGAGCAAACTAGACATAAGATACTACCAGCTTTAAATCGCACTGTCTCACATTTTATGCTTCCTTCCTCTGCAACTATGTCCACCACTACAGGAAAGACAGAATCATCCATCATCTTGCTCCGATTCTGTCCCCTACTGTGATCCACAGTATGATGTTAGCTCTGAGTTACTCTTACTTTTTCATCCATCACACTCTTTCCTTGTTTTTCATCCACTCTGGGATCTCAGTGCTGACATTTCCTGTCTTTGAATTTTTGTTACCATCGAATCCAGCTTCTGAACCAAAACCTCCATCTCAGGCCTGTCCAGTGGATGTTTTGCGGCACTGGACAGGATTTTTGTTGATGAATGTCTCACAAGCTTGTTCTGCTGAGATAATTTACACTGCATTTGCACCAAAGATCCCAGCCATGGACAAGCCACTGTTTTTAGTGTGGTTTGGATCTTTTTGATGGCAGGTGAGTAGCATAAGGCTAACCCAAGTGCATGCCTTTGAGGGAACAGTCTAGAGGAGTAAGCAACATAAACTGCTCTAAGGGCACAATTTGCATTTCAAACAGGCAGCAGCCTCAGATCATTCAAATAAAATCCCACATTATCAGAACTGAGCAACAGAAGACCTTTTTATTACCTACTCTGCACTCACAAACAGATTCCTCCCTTCTCATCCTCACTCCATTTTATATGTAGCCCCAGCCTCCCACATTCCCACACAGGCACACACACCTTTGATCCCTGCCAGATACAAAAATCTGTTGGACTGCACCTTCCCTGCTTCACACTCCCATACACTAAAGCATTCTCCTTTGCCCCACATAAAATCCCTTCCCAATATCAGTCTCCCTTTTTCTCTTGCTCAGATATACACAGGGAATGCATTACCTCCCCAGCCTCATCTTGGAACAGCAGATAACCTCTCCAATCACAGACTGCTCAACCTTTATGACCCAAAATTCGCCAGCTGCTTTGCACACCTAACACGTTTTCTTCTCTGGCATATATATGTCTTCCTCCTTCATGTAAACAGACGAACAGCCCCTCTCTACACACACAGCCCTCTGTGCTCACACACACATATGTACACACACACGCATGTGCAGATGCATACACAAACACACCACATTTTCAGTGGGTGAAATCAGCACTGCTCCGCTGAGGTCAGTGCTTGTTTCAGTACAGGTGGTACATTCCAGACAGTTAAGCAGCCTGAAAACACATCTGATCAGCATGCAATCTATTTTTGGGTGTGCAGCTCCCTTCAGCACACAGGATTTGCTACAAGGTGCCACTCAAACTGAATAAACACGGGAATGTTTTGGGAATAAGAAAAAGGCTTCCTTTTCCCTCCCTCCGCCTCTCTTCTTCCCTCCATTCTCTCCATCAGCACAGAGCACGCAGGGAGACATCACAGACCCAACTTCACTGAAATTCCCTGGAATTAACGGAGAGCTGCAGACAGTTCTCAGAACTCCATTCCACAGCACTTGTGTGGTCTGCTCTTGTTAGAGAAATTATCTCCCTGAACCCTGCCTCTCTCGCTCTCATCAGCCCTGGATGTCAGAGCCTAGTAGCACTGCCTGACTTGTAATTATTTTTTACTATGCTGCTTTGTCTGCACTAATCCTTTGAAAGTAGCTTTACTGCACATCTGAAATATTATGATGCTATAAAACCTCTGTAATATTTATAAATCCCTTAAGACATCATAAAGAGAGAAAAAAACCTCCCCACAGAGTTCATCTAGCATAATTACATATACATTTCCCTCTGATTAATAAAAAATGATCACTTCCTTATGTAAAGATATTCTTCAGCTTTCTTTCATTAAGGCTATTTTTCTCTTCCCATTTTAAATCCGTTTCATGTGTCCCTGTATAGGAAGGTACCTCAGAAGATATTTTCCCAAAACAAAAGGCACAATGAAAAGAACCACCACAGAGAATCGTCGGTTGAACAAGGAGCAAGGAGCCAGACTAGTCTGTCACTATATTTTCACATCTCCTCACTTCAGCAATTTCACCACAGAATGTCCTGAAATACCTTCAAACATCAAGCACTGTGGTGTGCCATTGAACTAAATAGGTGGGAAGAAAACTGGTAAATAACATTTTAAAGAAGAGGGGAAAAAGAAAACCTGAGCCCCAGCACTTGCCCCCCACCCCACAGAAGGGCTGGATTTGACTTCAGTGAAGCTGATTGAAGGGAAACCTGTAAACTCAAAGCCTAAGAGGCACAGTCAGCACAAGGCACTGCTCAGTCCTGAAACAGTAGTTAGCGACTTGTGCGCTCAGTGTGAAACCACCAGCACTGGGCTTGCACCGACTGAAACTGGAACCTGGTTCTGTCGTGGATTTTAGAAACTACTTTGAATGTGGTTTTATCCTGCTCAGAACAACACTTGGATCCCATTCATCACCTGCTTAAATGGGATCAGGTTCGAACTAAGTTTCGAGAATGCTTTTCATATACAATTCCCTCTCCCATAGCCCCAGGGAGCCACTGGGCAGCATTACTTTAAGGCAGCCTGAAAAGGACCTGCAAAAAGGAGAAAAACAAGGAAAGAGAAAATAACCAGCTTTTGGTTTTAATATCGTTGTTGTCATTCCTCTGAATTTGCAGTAGACAAAGATAAAGCCCAATCTGCCCACACCACTCCCTAGGCAGGAGTTCTTCTTTGCTCCTTGGAATCACATCACGCACATCTTTGGTGCAGAGGTGGCTGTTGGAGTCCAGAGCTACAAGCCAGCAGTGAGTAGGGCAGGGGCAAGACACTAATTTCTGCATTACTTTCTATTTCTCCCTGCAGCCGCAAGAGCAACAGTTACACAGATACCCCTTTCCCTCACTCCCCGTCACATCACACCATAGCACTAATTGCACGCCAGTCACTGCTGCCCGATGGTATTAGTCTTGGAAAGAGATGCACGAGCTCTTCCCTCAGCATCTATGTTCCCCACCTTACTCATTTGTTAAACATATGCAGAAAAGTCCTTGGAAGTTCACAGCTCACTCTTTGACATAGATCCTCATTCTGGATGCGATACTAAGTAGGAGGTTATATGGACTCTGGTGTGGTCATTACCGCTCTGTTTGACTTGTTAGAGTCAGAAAGAAATAGAGAGATCAACAGACAGACATGGGAAAGAATAAAACCTACCATAGTGCTGCTGTGCCTTCCACTCCTTCTCTGCCAACTAGTCAGCCAGCAAACACAATGCCAGTTGTCTCTTTATATAGTGTCACCAAGGAATAAAAATATGCCTGCTCCAAGTTTAGACAATAGATGTAAGGTTGGAAAAGTGCAGTAATTGAATCCCAATACCATTCCAAGCACCTGTTCCGTGCAGGGCTTTAGCTTTCACAGGAATAACGCAGCAGATAAGTAGAGTTGGCAGTTAGGATACAATTGTACAGCACTCACAATAAGCTAGAGCTGAACGGGCTTTCCTGCATACTTCTAAATAATGAACACAGGGCATGCACTACAGAGATTTGAAGTGGACATGGCATCCTGAAACAGCAGAAACACTTGCCTTGAAAAACTGCAGAGGAAAGCAGCAATAAATTCGGGACACTGAGATCTCTCCAGAGCCTGGTGCCTGCATTCAGAGCTCCAGAACAATGCCTGAGGTCCTGCCTAGGTGCAGCTATAATGGGGAGCCATAGAGGGAAAGCACTGTTCTACAGATGGCAATTAAGTATCTCACGTCAGGTCTGTTTTCCCTGAACTTATCACACATCCTGAAGTCCAGGGGTCAGATCTCAAGCTACTGCAAATTGATGGAGAGTCATGGACTTTAAGTGCAAAAAAAGAAAAGTGTAACAATGAATATGGTGTTGAGAGCAGGAGGAAACAGGAGGCAGCATAGGAACCACAAGGGCTATGTCTCCTGGGGAATACTCATGGGCATTAATACCTACACATTCCATTGATTCATAAATCATGTTTGGCATTATCACAATGGGCCAAAGCATTAACCTAGTCCAGAATGGCATAATTCCATGACATTAAATCAGATTTCCTAAAGGTCTAATCTGTATCTGTTACAGTATCTATACAAGGACACTCATTTAAACCAACAGCAACAACAGGTATTTCAGGAACACACGTACACTAGCATCTGAAATACTTGTCCTTCATCAGTAACATTAACCTTGAGTCACAAAAGCGCTTCACCAATCAACTGAACTTTGAGACAGACATACATTGAAGTATGCAGCTGAACAAGAACCTTGTTCTTCCTCCAGGTCCAGCCCCTTGCAGTGCTGTCATCTCTAATCTTAGATTTGAGGGCATGCTCTTCAGGGCAAGGACTGTTTCAGCTGTTGTGAAGTACCTCAAACACCTACAGGGATAATTAAGTAATAAATAAGCATAACACAATTCACCTGGCTTTAGTGAAATTGTTGTGGATACAAGTTGGAAGTCAGCCTAGTGTCCATCTGTTTCGGTGACATTATACCAATATCTAGTGTAACACAGCATAAAAATAAATCTCGCAGTCCATGTGCCTGCTGGAGAGCAGAGCCAGGTTTGTATATACTAGATTGAATTTGGTCATCTGGAAACCTCAAAGTCAGAATTTCAAGGTAAATCTTACATAGTTTCAAAGGTTCATTGTGATAAAGACTTACCAGGTTCCCTGGGTTAAATCCTGGTTCAACAAAGCTGTTAGGCATCCGCTTGACTTTACAGTCCCAATGAAATGAAGGTAATAGCTCTCATACTTGCATTTAAGAATACAGTCACTTGTTTTGTAGGATCATGGCTCTAATCCTGACAAGACAGCCAGATGAGCAGCAGCTTTGTCACTGAGTTCACTGGGCCCAGGATTCCACCCTGTGAATTTTGTGTCCTTTTTTGGAAGAATACTTGTGTTTTCATCCAGCCATTTCATGAGTTTATCCTAACAGCTCTGTTAACAGATGCTTTGTACTGTTTCTTTGGGAGTTTGTTTTCTCTTATTTAATATCTCATCAATCATCATTATTACCATCAATTTGCTCCTTAGTTTTCCAGGCATTTTCCATAGTGCATGTACTTTTTACCTTGATCTTTGTCTCTTCACAAAATTTCTACACTAAGTGACTTCCTCCAAGCTGTTTTTAAATGACACGACATGTTAGGATAAAGCCCACACAATACTGTGTGTTTGTAACGCACATGTCCTGAGAGACCAGAACCCTCTCTGCTTAGTCTATAAAACAAATCCACAGAGGAATTAAGGGAGACATACGTCTTGGCTTTAAAGGTCTGCTTGCTTCTGCAACTGCCTCCAAATTATAGAAAGGCTCCAGACTGGAGAGGGGAGGGAGAAAAGGGGGGAATAACACAAGGACTGAAAAAGAAAGGCTTGAATTTAATTGCCCTAAAAATTTCAATCATTCAGTGCGGTAATTAGAGAGAGGCTGATTCAGAGGCAATTTCATTTGAAAAAAAAAAAAGAACCCAACAAGATAATTGATGCTAAGTGAATATTTTACCTGAAATATTAAATACCAAACTTAAGTCTGCCTCCAGGGCCCTTTCTGCTACCCCTTTTGGATCTGTCTTTCAACTGCTTTGTGTTTTCCTTACACGTGACTCAATAGAACAGGACACTCCTTCAGAGCATCAGACTGTCACGGGGACAGGTTTATTTGAAAGCTCCGTGCTGGGAAGGAGACAACGTAATGATTTATTAGTAAAGAAAATAATAACAATAAGTCTCCTGAGGTCCAACCTGGCTGCAAATCAAAGTGAGATTTTCCAGGGTTGAGACTCTGTCTTGTCTGGCCATAAGCAAGCTTTGCTGTCCTACAAAGGGTAACAGCTTTCCTTATGAGCTTATCGAGTATAGGCTAACAGCTTTCTTTATGAACTTAATAATACTGTCAGGACACTTCATGTTTAATTCTGGACTCTCTGATGCTGCAAAATGGTACTTAAAGGTAGATCTCTGCAGTCATACAGAGCACTGTGGGTGTCAGTGTCACAGGGGTCTGATTGCACAGATCTCTTTGCAGGATGGAGAGCAAAGTTGCTTTATTGCACACTGCTCAGAAGTATCTGCTAATTCTCTGTTATCTAACGGCTTAACAAACAAGGGCAACATCTCATACACATCTTAAAGAAATGGTGCATGCCTGGAAATTAAGTAGATATTAATTCATACTACATTTGTAAATGGAGAAATGATAAAGAAAATGCATAGAATCATAGAATCTACTAGGTTGGGAAAGGCCTTTAAGATCATCAAGTCCAACTGTTCCCCAGCACTGCCAAGGCCACCACTAACCCATGTCAAACCGTGGATCAGGAGTACAGACCACGTGCCTCTCAAGCAGGTCTCACACCAGTTCAGGTACAGAAATGACAGAGCTATTACAGATACCTCTGCAGATTTTTGAACATATTAAAGCATCCAAATCCCACTGAGAATCTTCTCTCCCTGTTGAGTGGAGGCACATACACCTAGTTGGAAACAGCCAGGGCTGTTGTAACTGTTAACTAAGCTCTGTGCATCTGTTGTTCAGGACACTGAATACAAACCTCTTTCTTTCTCTGACTTACCCCTCCCTCTCTGAGAATTCACAGCCACTATCTAATCTGCCAGAAACTGTGTCCCTTTTTATACTTGGAGGTCACTTTATGTTACTTACAGTGTGTTGCATTATGTCAAAAGGCATAAGACAACATAATGAAAAGCAGACTAATATAACTCAACCTGACGTCAATGACATAATATGATGTGGCTACTGAAAAATGCACTGTTGTCATTGTTTTGTGTTTTCATCTGATACCTACTTGCTATTCCAGCATGGGGCATTTGTTACAGAATTTGGAGAAGGTTATGGACTGAGCATGCTGGATTCAACAGTGCCTCCCATCATTTTTTCACTGAGATCTCTTTGTTGGCTTTCCTGGGGTTCCTCCTGATTTACTTTAGCAAGAATCAGGCTCTAAAAAATCATCACATAAAATGCAATTACATTAGGAAAGCCATCAAGTTGGAAAATGCAGCTCCTGGGAGTAAGGAAATGACAACACTGTTATAGTCCCTGTAACCTTAGCTCTGCCCTCTTGGGTAGTAAATGAGCCTGTACTATTTTTCCTGCAGGATGTCATTTCACTTCATAGAATTGTGTAGCAAAGCAGCTGTTCAATACTTCTCTTAACTTCATCATGTAATCTGTGGTCCCATATCTCATTTGCTGCACATCAACTAAATCCTTTTGTGGGTTAGGTACTTTTCCTCTTCCTGTTTTTTATTTGCTTTTGTACTGTTCTAATTACCACGGTATATGTGTGTTTCAAACCCAAGGCTGAGTTTGTCTTCCCAACATATCCACAAGGTGAAACACACTGTTACACTTTCTCTGTTCCATAGAGAACAGAAGGACAGGCCCACTGGGAAGTCCATTATAGGCATGGCTAGAATGCAAGGCAGCAAAATCCCAGCTTTTGGCATTCATTCTTCATTTTTTCCCCTGGCTATTTTACACTGCCCAGTGTAAAGCAGTAATGGCTGCTTTAACTACTTTACCGTGTAATGGCTACTTCACTATCCTCAGTGGAAAAAGCAGGTATCAGCCTTACTTGTGAAAACCTCAAGCAGTAATAACGAAGATAGAATGTTCTGGTGATGTTATGAATCCCTATGCAACAGCTCTTCCTAGTTCTCCATCCAGCAGAACCAAAACAGAAGATCCAACAGAAACCAAACTAACCAAGTTGATGGATTAAAATGAAATCTACTGTAATTTCCACTGGTGTTTTACAGATGACACAACTGAAGAAACACCTTTAGCTACTTTCTTCTAACACAGGCCATAGCATTTTATATATCAGTATGAAGCCCAGGTCTTCTGGTTGGCTAGAACATGTTTTTAATCATTACTTTTATTGGTATTATTATCTCATGCTGCTAAGGTGGCCAAGCCAACTCAAGCCATGGCATTCCCAGTGACAGAATTCAGCACCCATTAATTTTGGGCAAGTCTAGTTAATGGACTTGACATCACTGATCCACACTTTCTCATGCCTGCAGTTTAGCATATCCTCCACACTGCTGGCCACGCAGGTGTCAGCTGTATGTGAATGATTTGGGAGCACTGGAAACAATGGGACAGATCACAACATTTTTGTTGCAAGATAAAATGTGATGAGGAATAATTAGTTTCTGCCGACAATGCCCATTCTTTCTGGCAGCAAGATACCCTGCTGAGAAGTTCAGGTTTAACAAAGCAGAAGTCAGGAGCTGAGGGAGGCTGGAGAGCAGCTAAAAAGCTCTAGGACAGCAGGTGAGGATCAGACATCTGCTAACATTGTGGCCAAGCAGCTTCACAGAAAGACAGGACATATTCACTTCAAACTTTCCAAGAGTGGAGGAACCAGCCCACCACTTGACAAATGGTTCTCACTGTCAGAGATTTTGCCTGAATGCTTCTGTCTTCCTTTAGCTTTCGATGAGGTCTATTCTGCCTTGTTTTGTTAGGATAAAATCTACCTTTTTTCTAAATTAATCTGATGCATTTGTAATTGCTGTTTGTATACACATACATGCATAATTTATGCAAATGTTTGGAATATGGTTGGCATGGATCTTCCTAAAAATTCAGGATGACAATTGGAACTCTGACTCTAAAATCTAACTACATCAGGATATGCTGAAATATACAGCTCAACCTCCTCTGTCAAAAATCCAGCATAGCAAAAGCCCATTTGTTTTACAGAAAATACTATCTGAACATTGACCCAGTGGCTAAATTCATGCTAGGTATCTGTGGTTTAATAGCAGATGAATACCAGAGAATGTTGGATCATATCATAGTGGGGTTTGGAGCCACTTATGTTCCATTGCAGGTTACAACACACACAAGGGAACAGAAGATAGCTGGTGATACTACTGCAGACTACAGCACGGGTTTTAGGCTACACCATCCATAGGAGCACTAGGAAAAGGACTGCCAAATGAGAGGCAATTCAAGAGTATAAGCACAGTGGAAAATGCCAACTGAAATAGTCATTTTGGAAATTATGAGTATAGTAGCTTGGCACTGCTTTGTAAATGTTGAATGTAGGACATGGTAACAGGGATGTATTCCACCAGCCCAGTAGCTGTAAAAACTAGGAACCACAAAGGCGTTTAACAACTCTTTGTAAATGTCACAAGTTCCTATTTCAATCCTTTGGCACTTTTCTAAAAGATCATTGTGGAAGAATCATCACAGGGCATAATAACAAACTCTCCTGTTTGTACTAAAGAAAACTCACACTCATGAGCTTGGCTTAACATTATGAAAAGAAGCCCACCATGTAAAAAAGTTGCCACGTTCTGACCTCACAAACAATGGCATAAATCCATTGTCACCTCTTAGAGAGAGTGGCATTATCTGGTATTGACCATCATGTGGCTGAGAGCAGAATCTGGCTCGATGTAGATTTTCCTTTATAGCACTCATAGAATTATAGAATGCTTTGGGTTGGAAAGGACCTTTGAAGGTCATCTACTCCATCATGCTGAAATTGTGGTTCCACTGTAATCCAGGAGCTGCACATGAAAAGTGCAGGAGGATGGATAGTGCTGACAGTGAAGGCCAGTTAGTTCTCATAGCAAGTGACAGCACATCCTGCCAGCATAGGATGTAAGGGTGAGACCCATCCTGGCACTCAGATAGTGGACACCTGTGAGATAAGCTGAGCACCCCAAGTACCAATGTCCCGAAAGCAAGCAGACACATTCACAATGATGGTTAAACAACTTGAATCTTCAGATTGACTCATTGAGTTCTTAAATATTCTGGTGTCTGTGGATAGAACCTTACAGAATAAGGACCTTAAGCCATATTTGAATGTCTTTGTTCCTGTCTTTACCAGTCTGTGGTAATCTTTACTCTGAGCTGAGACTAATCAAGTTCTTTTAACTTAGGACCCCCCAAGCTATCCTCATTCTGTTGGATGAATTATACTGTTGTGACATGTCTCAACCTGCTGTTCAACTCAGTTAGCTATCTAACCCATTTTACATTCCTGGCACTTCAAAACACAGACATTAGTTATGTATGCATGTGAGCCAACCCCGATGTACTCAGAAATGAAACACAAAATCCCATGGTAGTTTGAAAACCCACAGTACAGTCACTCAAACAGGAGGAAATGCAAATGTCACATTCAGAAGTATTGTCATATTCCAATATATTCTATACAAGTGTCCCAAAAGCATGGTTCAACACCCCAAAAGACATGTTTTAGAGGACACAAGGTTTGAGAAATAATAATAAACTGTATGAATTGCATCTCAGGTGGGCTAAATCACTCCCAGAGGTACTAGTCTTCCTTCCTTGACTTGTGAAGGAAATGTCTTTAACTTGAGCCTTTTGCTTTAAAAATCAATGAAAGAAATCTGGGCCATGAACCCAGCATCTTGGCCATACAAAGATACTCCCTAAAGCACAAGATCAGATATCAATCCATAAGAACAGATAAAACTGAAATGCTCTGGATGCACAGAGTTGAACTTGTGTAAGAAACAAATTGGACCCACACTGTACCCTTCAGAACAAGTCAAGACAAAGGCTTCTAGAAGTCCGAATCTCTCCTGAAAGGAAGAATAGCAACTGCTCATGGTACCCTCTTTGCTAGTTAGCTGCAGGTCAGAATATGTACATGTCAATGCTGCTCTACACTCTGTCTGTTGTACCCTCTGCAGGCATGAAAGCTGCTCCCAGAGAGTATTGCTGTTGGCTCACCTCTTCCACTGAAACTCAGGCAGCTGTAATGTCAGTTCAAGCCAGGTTACTACGAAGGGGTGAAAATAAACATACCATCTATTCTGAGAATGAACTTGGATCAGGCACTTCCATGATACTGCTCAGCATAATCGCAGGTGGACATCATGGACCACCTCACTGCAAAAGTGCAGAGCAATGACGTGAGGAATAAGCCCATAGGGAAAGGAAAAACATCGGGAATCTAAACTGGAAGACACTTATTAATAACTGTGGCTCCCAGGCAGCCCTCAGCCTAACTTCCATGCACAAATGGCATTAATAACAATAGTAATGGTAGCGACTGCAGCAGTAGGGCTTCCATGGCCTTCAACGGCAAGCCAAAACACTCAACAAGCTCCTAAAAAAATGGAATTAAGGAATAGCCTCTTTTTTCTATTAATTTAATTTTCTTCTGGGGAGCAAGTGATGTTCCCTCACCAGTGACAGGCATTGAACTCATGCTGTATTAGAAGGAAAAAATCATAATCCCAGAAATTCTCAGTGTTCAAATTCAGACATAAGGGTGCCATTCAGGACTCATAGTTCACATGTATGTGTCAGTCAGAGAGAGCACAGAAGAAACCAAAGCCCCTCAGGAAGGTTTCTGCTGTGAACTCCCCGTCTAAGGTTTCTCTCAAATATGCCAGGCAGAGGGGAATGAACCTCATGAAGCCACTCTTCCCTACTGAGCACCTGCTTCAGTGAGGCAGGTAGATGTACAGTCTGTTCAGACCCTATTTTCAGATGTTGTTTAATGTGTTTGTATATGATCAAGTCCTCTTCACTCATTTAGCCATTGTAGCCGTGCGCTGTGCAGAAACTCATGCAGAGTGGGTGGGTGTGGGCTGGTGAACAGAGGCCATTTATATTTGGCATTTGTCAGTGTGACATGAAAACAGTTCATGTGCAAGAAGGCATCAGCTACACGTCATTCTGTGAACCACTTATAGTATTTATAAATGTTTTATGTAAGGAAATACACAAATCTTCAAGGCTAATAGAGGTGCAGAGAGAAGTAACTTTAGCAATTCCAGTCATCACTCCACCCTTACAGCTTAGTCCTGGACAGTTTGCCTACTTCTTACCAGTAACCTGACAGACCTTGGAAGATAAGGGCTCCCTGAAGACAAACTGCAAGTAGACTCCTATGCTACCCTACTCCAGCCTTTAGGTCAATGTGTTATGTATCCTGAGACTTTAGTAGGAGATCTTGGATATTCAGAGGGGGTTTTTAATCAATTCACTTATCTACTTGACAGAAAGCACAGTTTAAGTTTCTCATGGGTAAGAGAGGATGTCTAGGTATCCTGCAATGTTAAGAGGCTAAAAAAAACCCACCCCAGAGCTCTTCAAGTAGCTCTTTCTCATTGTAAACCATCCTTGACTTCCTGATTTGTTTGAGGAAAAAGCCACTGAGTGTGTAGACGTCTTTTATCCCTCTTAGCCACAATTCCTTTGAGAAATCCAACAGCGAAGGTGGATACAATTATTGTAAATAATGTTGGATGGAACCCAGAGCAGATGAAGGTAGGAGGATACAGCTCAACAAGAACAGAAGTGGTTTCTAATGAGAGAGGGAATATTTCACTCTCAGCATGGCTATTATGCCCTATGCATTAATTCAGCCAAGAACTCCTGAAGTAGCAGAATGAGTTTCTATTCACTAAAGTGGCAGGCACTGGCATGGTTGCCTTCATTTCAAGTCTTACAGTTAATACTTTCCTGATTCCTCCATGAAGAATTATATGATGAGTTAAACCCTGTGAGGCACTAGGAACCTAACAAGGTCTTATAACCATTACTGAAGGCAAATATTCCAGTCTATTTTCTTTCACTTTGAGTTTCATTTTGATGATATTCTCTCTTTCTGTAGAGTTGTGTGACGGGATTTATCGTCTTGAAATACAAGCTCTAATACTTCTAGCAGAGGTGTGAACATGGTGGATATTTTTTTCAGCCTTCCCCTGCTCTTCTCCTGGAACTGTGCAATTTGTCCATTTTACTGGTGATCAACCAGAATGTGAGTTGGGGTAATGGTTTACCTTAAAATCCTGCCGTCTATCTCTGGCTTTCTTTAAATCTCTGCCTTTTCACTATTCTTTCATTCTCTAGACACTCCTGACTTCCCCACAGGTGAAGGTCACTAATCTTTCCAGCCAAAATGTGAATAACTCCTTTTCTTCTTTCCCTACTGGTGTCCTGCAAGGACTGCAGGGCAGGATGATTGTGCTGTTTATGAAGATCCCTTTTTCACGCTGCTTCCCAGATCTAGAGCTGACAGGAAAGGAAGAAAAGGAAGACAGGAAGGGTGAGGGGGATTATTTCCATGCTGACAAAGGCATGCATGAGTAACTTCTCTGGTGTACCACTCCAAGTCCTCCATCTCCACAAAGGAACTTTGCATTCCCAGAGCAGCTGAAATCCTGGAAGTTTAAAGTGGAATCCTGTTACGGTTACCTTCAGGCGTTACTCTTTAAGTCAAATACAGCCTGAGTATTTGGTTCCCAGGAGGATCTAACTACAAATCATATATTCTTGTGACATCTCCCATAACACACAAGAAGCAAAAATGTCCCACACTCCTTTGTCTGCATATTTTTCTTGTCACTTGTCTTACACATATATTTGCACTGCAGCAGGAGCTGTTACTTACTCTGTAGTTACAGAGCACCTCATACAATGGAATCTGAGCCCACGACCACACTTTGTAGGTGCTATTGCAAGGCTGATAAAGAATTAACTGCAGTCAGCAGCAAAAGCTGCTTTCATGCTGCACACTCCTGAAAATGAGAGCAAAATCCAGGGAAGGGCTCAGCACCTGCAGTTCACATTGACTCCAGCCCAGGCTGTGGTAGCTCAGCAGCTCTCAGCATCTCTGAGGATTTATTCTGCAGCATGTTTGCTTTTGCCTCCAGTGTGCAATGGGAGGAAGCCAGTAGTGTGGCTGAAAACCACAGCTCCCAGCCACTTCTCCCCTCAGTGCTGAGTGAGAGGGTGAAAGCTTGCAGACCAGCCGTTACCTTTCTCGTGTGCAGGTCTCAGCGGGAATAAAAGCAAAACACAGAGCTGAATTTATTCCTAGCCAACGGAAATTTCATATTGAGGGTTACAGGCATCCTGTGCCTCTTAAAAGCAAGTAATAAAATGCTGCTCTCAATTACAAATTGTATTTACATTTAAACCCCCATATGGTTTGGTGAGGTGGAGGGAGGTTTCAGATGCATTAGCAGCAGTGCTGTGCCGTGATTAGTTACAATTTTTCACATGCTGTAATGAACAATTAATGCCTCCACCTTTGTTTTTTCCTCTGTCTTGTAAACTAACCCTGTGGCTATGCCAGGTCAATAGGCAGTACAGGAGACACAACTTCTGCCTAATGCTATGAACAAAAATAAGCAAATACATTGAAATGACCATCTCTACAAAGCCTCCTGTAATAGGATTCACACACTAAGTATAAGTTCAACAGCAGTTGATTTTCTTAGGTAACTTCATAGAATCATAGAATAATTTGGGTTGGAAAGGACATTAAGATCATCTAGTTCCAACCCCCCTGCCATAAGCAGGGACACCTCACACTAAATCATGTCACACAAGGCTTCATCCAACCTGGCCTTGAACACTGCCAGGGATGGAGCACTCACAACCTCCCTGGCCAACCCATTCCAGTGCCTCAGCACCCTCACAGCAAAGAATTTCTTCCTTAGATCCAATCTAAACCTCTCCTGTTTCAGTTTGAACCCGTTACCCCTTGTCCTGTCTCTCCAATCCCTAATGAAGAGTCCCTCCCCAGCATCCCTATAGGCCCCTTCAGATACTGGAAGGCTGCTATGAGGTCTCCACACAGCCTTCTCTTCCCCAGGCTGAACAGCCCCAACTTTCCCAGCCTGTCTTCATACGGGAGATGCTCCAGTCCCCTGACCATCCTCGTGGCCTCTTCTGGACTTGTTCCAACAGCTCCATGTCCATTTTATGTTGAGGACACCAGAACTGCACCCAATGCTCCAGGTGAGGTCTCACCTTTTCAAAATGTAGGAACATTGAACAGGAAAATGCACAAGCACATGCAAACGTGCACAGCTGCATCTTCCTGAGCTGCGAAAGTCAAACTCTCTTCTCTTTGCCCTCAGGCACTGATAAAAAAGGCAAAGCAGCCATTGTCCCACATGGTGCACAGGCCTTGCGGCTGGCCCTTGGCTTTTGTGTGCGTGTCACTATGTGTGTCACTCAGTGCCAGCTGTTAGCTGAAAGTGTGGTTTTGGGTGCATTTCTGCACAGAACTGGTCAGTATTGCCTAGAAGGCCGCAACATGGATTCTCTACTCAACATTAAAGAAAACCTGCTCCAGGTCACTGCTCTGACAATGCTCTTCCTCTTTAACCATGCTAAGCATATACAGGAGATCATCTCCAAAGACCCTCAAGAATGCCTAGCACTTGGTGTCATGATCTGCCTTCCCAGACTTCTGCATTAACAACGTCAAAAGGTGTTTTGATATCAAATGATATTTTATATCAACAATGTCAAAAGGTGTTTTGATATCATATCAAAAAATAGTCAGTAGGTCCTGTTCACCTTTAGGCAGAATCTGATAGAACAACCTTTCTCTGAGTTTTGTGGGAATTCCCAAGTGAATAGGAACATTTCTTCTCTATGTTCATAAACATATGTCCAAGTCACTATTCCTGGCCAATAATACATAATTGCACCCAATGATACTCAAGCATTGCAAGGCTATTTCAGGGGTATAAATGGGAGAAGTGGTTTTATTCGCCATGAAGTCAGTGGGCAGTTCTACTGGGGATGGGCAAGGTCCCTGAAAGGAGCAAGTCTAGCAGCATAACCAGCAAGAAAATATCCCAAGAAATCAGGATAGAACTCAGTAACAATTCTGTGACATAAACCAGCATTGGACAGTTATCTCATATTCCATGGGGATTAGTGACAACAGATAAGAAGTAACAGACTCAGACTGCAACATGGGAGATTTTAAGTTAAGTACCAGGAACAATTTCTGCCTGCAAGGATAGACAAGCAGATTGTCCAGGGAAAGTGTGGAATTTAAAGGGTTTTGCTAAATCTGAGTTACTCTGAATCTGCTTTGGTTGTAATGGTGCCCACACCCAGATATTGTTGACCAAGGCTGAGGCCTCAGACGTGAGAGGATGTTCCAAGCTGCAAGTGAAAAAACCAGCACACTACATTATAGGCATGTCTTGTCCTTATATTTGCCTCCAACACTGCAGTGACAGCCATACTGGAAAAGACTGGACCAGATCCACTGTTAGCTTACATCACCGTTACAATCAAGAGAATCATAGAGTCATAGAACGGTTGGTATTGGAAGGGGTTGCCCTGGCTGAGGTGCAGGACCTTGCAGAGCTGTGAGTAGAGCTATCTCAGTTTACTATGGCTAACCTGCTTTGCTTTTATTTATAAATAATACATTTATGACACAATGGCTATAAATAGTATTTCATTAATTTTATTGCTTGTTTAGATATTTCCCTAAAGGGCTAATACACACTTACTGTTGTGTTACTATTTCAGCTTCTGTTAGTTTGCAACTAAACCATACAGTCTACTTGGAGCTGAGGCTAAGCTCAGCAGCTCGGCTTGGGATGAAGAGCACATTTGGTGTAATTAGATTTGTGGGTTTAGGTGGTTTGGGTTTATTTTTTTAGGGTATAACAGCGTAATAAAAAGAAATGGCTGTAATTTATAGCCCAGCAGTTGGCAAGGGGCTTGTCTGGTCTGGGATTATTTTTTTTTTTTAATAGCAGAAATTTTAAATTTAGGTTAGAATTTCAAAGAAGCTTCGTACCCACAGCTAAGGGTTCAGTGCTGCCAAGCTCTGCATTCAAAAGTCACAAATGAGGCACAAAAATACCAATTTTAACTTCAAATAGGAAGGCATAGATACAAACTCACACACATATACCCATATGGAGATCCAGGTACTTCTGAATAAAGCTGATATTTAATTTTCTATCAGATTCACTCTTCATCAGGGACTGTAGCAATAGAACAAGGGGGAATGGGTTTAAAGTGAAACAGGGGAAGTTCAGGTTAGATATAAGGAGCAAGTTCTTCCCTGTGAGGGTGCTGAAGCGCTGGCACAGGGTGCCCAGAGAAGCTGTGGTTGCCCCATCCCTGACAGTGCTCAAGGCCACACTGGACAGAGCCTTGGGTGACACGGCCTAGTGTGAGGCACCCTGCCTGTGGCAGGAGTTAGAACTGGATGATCTTAAGGTCCTTTCCTACCCAAACCACTCGGGGATTCCAGGAGTCTCTGTTTGGTTAAGGAACCTTAAGGTAATAAAATTAAAAATATTTTTGTTTTGCTTAATTAGCAGCAGTGTTCAGTGAGAACCTGGCACTAAATCATTCTCTGTGCCGCAACATTGCATCAGTTTAGGCTATGACTTTGGGTTTCTGTTTTAGCATTCTGGTATTTGCTTTCCATGTGCATTTATTACCAAGTTTTTCTCTACAATAATGAAAGCCCAAAACTCCTATTTTGAGTTTCACACAAACTAAGATTCTCTAATCATCTGGCTCTGGGGACTCTAGACTTAAGAAGAACACTAAACATGATAAGAATAAAAAACCCTCAGGAGAGCTATGAATAAGGTGTGTTGTTTATCAAGAAAGTTCAGACTTTGCTTTCTTTTCAAGAGTTCAATCCTCAGCATAACAAATACCTTCTCGTAAGGAAAACTTCTAAGACAAGAGCTTCCTGAAGAATAGAATTGCCTTTTTACCTGCTGAGTGCCTTTGCAGAGTAAATCCTCATTAGAGGGTACAGACAAATGCCAGCATACCAAATAGACCAACTTTAGTCAAAATACATCACATAGAATCATAGAATAGTCAGGGTTGGAAAGTACCTTAAGATCATCCAGTTCCAACCCCCCTGCCATGAGCAGGGACACCTCACACTAAATCATGCCATGCAAGGCTTCATCCAACCTGGCCTTGAACACTGCCAGGGATGGAGCACTCACAACTTCCTTGGATTGAGTTACCATTTGTCCTGGGTTCAGCAGTTGCAGTCAGTTTTTCTTCTCTTTAGTAGCTGGTGTTT
>NDXB01015100.1:73657-158231 GCA_002631895.1 Agapornis roseicollis | reverse complement strand
GGGGGGGGGGGGGGGGGGGAGGCTGGACAGGACAGGACAAGTTTAGAGAGGGCCGGAGGGCGGGGGAAGGGGAAACCGGAGTTGGGTGGGCTCCGGTCTGCGCCGCCTCTGCCCTTCCGCCGGGGGAGTCCGCTCCTCGCGCCCCCGCCGCCCAAAAACGGCTAGGCGGGAGCACCTCCCCCCGAGTGAGCGGGTGTGAGCCCGCGGAGGGAGGGGAAAAGGCACCGCAATGCCCGCCCCCCCCCCCCCCCCCCCCCCCCGCCCCCCCCCCCCCCCCCCCCCCCCCCGCCCCGCTCCGCTCCTCCCCTCCCCGCCGTGCCAGGCGGTGGGGATTGTTCACTGGGGTCGTGCCTGGGCGATCCTGCTCCCCGGCACCGGGGGTCGGCGGGAGGGAAGGAGGGAGGGAGGGGGAGGAAGGAGAGGAGGGGAGGGGGAAGGAAAGCGAAGAGGGGGTGCGGTGTGGGGGGAGGGAGAGCGGGGCTCCGCTCCCGCGCACGGCCGCCGCGGCTGCGTGCTGGGGGACTGCGCGGGGCGGGGGTCTCTGTCAGCCCCGGAGGAGCCCCACATGGTAACGTGCCCGCATTGCCCCTTGAGCTTAGCCCTACGGAAAAGAGGAGAAAGGGGAACGGGGGGGGGGGAGTATAATAAAAAAAGACAAAGGGGTGGTGGAGAGTTAGGGGGGTAATGGAGGAGGGGGGAAAGTCCTGGGGCGAGGGAGACGCGGCCCGACCCAGGGAGGGGCGGGGGGACCACGCTCCATCTGGGAAATGGTGGACGGCGCGGGGGAAAACGCGAAGGCACCGTTGCCCCCGGCTGGTAACGGCACACAAAGGGATTTGGCGATCCCCCTCCTCCCCAGCTCCCCCACCCCCCGGCCCAGTCTAAGGAACCATTCATAATTCTCCACATTGGTACAGATACAATGGTGGGCTTGTGGGGGAGGGGTTTGGGGGTGTGGAGCCTTTCCAGTGCAAACAAAACGTTGCCTGAAGATGAAGAAAGGATACGGAAATGAAAGCCAGCACTGTGTTTAATATAGCGATCTAGCAGGTTTTGTTTAATAATTCAAAGCATTTTAGCCGAAGGTTTCATTTATTCCGTGGTAGGCTCCTTGCGGTACGTTTTAATAGGTATATCCATGGAAAATGGTTAAATGCTTTTATTAGCTAGCAGTGAATGGATTTCCACATGTCCTGGAAGTCCGTCGTAAAGAGGAACGCTTCATAGTTTTGTGCCTAACTTGGGACAAATATAGAATTAAAGAGGGGGAATTAAAATCTCCTCAGAAGCCGGGGAAGGGGCAAGGGTCTGCCTCCCGCCCGCCAGCAGCGGCAGCTGGGTTGGGGAGGGGGTACAGGGGCCGGGAGCGGGGGAAGTGGCTGAAGATTTCGCCTGTGGTGGTATGATGCAAGGAGACATGTCTCACCATGAGGGCTGGAGCCCCGGACCATTGTGGAATGAGCAGGGGCTGGGGAAATGTTGGAATAAGTTGGAAATATGGCCCTTTTGTGGTATGCAGCCGAGTGCTTGGCTTACCGGGGGGGAAAAACCACCCAAAACCCGCTTATATTTGTGATTTCAACCCAACGTTTAATCTCAGTGTCATTCTAATGAACTTTTAATTGTTAGCTTGTGATTGAGGAAACCGAGTGGTTTGTGTTCCGCTCACCAGAATTTAATCACAACTTCCATTTTGTAGAAAATTAGCAAATAATTATCTTGGGGATAGAAAGAAATTTGTAATTTTTTTTCCACCTACAACATTAACCTGCTTCTGACTTTTCGATGTTGGATGTGGCACTTTTCCTAAATGAATTTGTATTTCATAACCCCGTCTTGTGCAGTCTGGCTAAAATAAACTATTGCCCGTCCAAGCTAAAACAAGCCCCCCTCCAAATGACTGGATACTGAGTTAAAATTGCAAAAGGAATTAGTCACCTTTCTTGCAGATTAATTGCATTCTTTAGAAACATGATTTGTACCGAATATATAAGGCAGTCTGCATTATGGATTCGGTACTCTTTTCTACATGGTTGGGCTATAACGTTGTCTGGTATTTCCTCTGAAAATTTTTAAGCAGGGTGCATGTATTTAATTTAATATTCTAGTTTGATAACCTGTTTTCCTGAGAGATTTTTTAATCTTTTTTTTTTTCTAAGAAATTGATATTGTGAGTTCATGATAACAACGTGTATCAGTTGTCCAATAACATCATAAACCGCTTTGTTATCAGATGATTGGAAATATAACCCTTCCTTATTAGCAATCCCTTTTTATCTTTGTTATTTTTGATACTCTGAAAACATCTTGCTAATAAGCTGAAATATTTTCCGTAAGGCTCAATAATGTCTAGCTTTGTTTGTCAAGAAGCGTGGGTTGGTTGGTTAGTGGTTTCAAGAAATAAACCCAAACCTGGAATGCCAAAAAAGGCAAATCCACAACAAAAACTTGCTCCTGCTGCCTGACAAACCCCCAGTTCCCAGTGCAGACGGGCACGGTCCAGGTCAGCTGGGCACTCCCAAACACCAACGTTATGGGGAATATAGCTCTGTGATTTGAGATACAATTCATTCTGGCAGCCACAGATCAAATGCGTGAGCACGCAGCAGAGCATTCTCACAGTGAATGCCTTTTTTCGAGCCATCTCTCTGTAAGAAAAGGCATTATTTAAAAAAAATTAAAAAAGATTTCCGCTGTATTTCCGATGTTTACGTTTGTTGCCCACACAGCCAGAGGAGAAGTTAAAATACTTACATAAATATTCTACACTAGGGAGCAAAGCCATCCCTTAATTAGCGAGGGCTTTTACGACAGTCTGCCATTTGGAATTAAAGCTCAACCATGTGCTTCGTCCCACCTCTGGGGCGAGACACCGGCAGCCTCCGCCGACCCCGTCCCACGGGCACGGGTGGGCAGGGCGCTCACTCCCTGCTCCCGAGCCCATGCCGCAGCCCTCTTCTCCCGCCGGGTCGGCACCTCGTTGTCCCGCCGGCGGCAGCCTCAACATTTACCACTGAACGCCTTTTTAGGGGTGTTTCTTGTTGCACCAGGGCGGGCTCCAGCCTGAGTCCGCGGCTGAGGCGCGGTGGGCAGCGGGGACCGGGCAGCCACCGCGGGGCGCAGGGGCGGCGGGCGCCTGCCGCGGGGCCTAACGGCTGCCAGGCCCAGGGCCTCCGCCCCGCCGGCCCTGTCTCGTCCTCACGGCGCCGCGGGTGCGGAGCCGCCGCTGCAGGCGGGGCGGAATCTCCGCTCTCTCCGACGGGACCGGACGGGACAAAGGTGCTGGACACGGTGTGGCCGCGCCCCGCCCCCCATCCGTCCCGTGCCATCCCATCCCCGCTCCGCAACCGTGAGGCGCCGCCAGCCCCGGGGGGCGCGGAGCCGCCCCGTGCGCCCAGCCGCGGGCGGCCATAGTAACTCGTAGTAAGCGGCGCGGGCCGTGGCGCGGCGCCGGCTCCCATTGGCTGCGCCCTGCGCCTACCAGCGCCGCCCGTCGCAGCGGCGCGGCCGCCCATTGGCTTTCGCGCCGGCCCCTGCGGAGCGTGGCGCGAAAGCGGCAGCGGTGGCCGCGCGGCGGGGGCGGTGCGCGGTGAGGCGAGGGGCGGCGGCGGCGGGCGGGGGGCGCGGCACCACCGGCCAGGGCAGGGACGGGACGGGAGGGGACGGGAGAGCTTGGCCGCTCCCTCCCGCCCTGCCGGCGGCGGGCCGGGGCTTTGTCAGGGGTAAGTGGGTGCCACGCCGCAGAGGTGCCGGTTCTGCTGGCTCCCAGCTCAGCGGCGGAGCTCGGCCGCCTTGCCTCGCCTCGCCTCGCTGCAACCGTGCACGGCAGAGCGGTGAACAAAGGAGCGGCGGGGAGAGGCCGTCTTACGGGGAAGTGCGGCCGGCGCCGCGGGATGCCCGGACCGGGGAGCAGCGGGGCGGTCAGCGGCGGCGGGTGTCCGTGATCGGGGCGGCCCCGAGTGCTGGAGCGGTGCTACCGGTGGGACTGGGCGCGCACCGCCAGCCCGCACGGGCTGTGCAGGAGGCAGCTGCTGCGGCGGCTCGGTGCCGGAGGTTGATTGCGCTCCTGTCGCCGGGAGCGGGTTCTTCCCGGCTCGGTGTTAGCGGTGAGGCTGCCCGGGGCAGCGGAGGGAGCCGGCTGCAGCACGGAAGCCGCTCCCCGCCCGCCGCGCTTGGAAGTTTTGATGGCAAAATTCCGCACAAACGCCGGTGAATTGTGGAGCTGGAGCGCTGCGGGTGGCTGTGCCGGTGGGAAACGAAACGAATCAATGGCACGGCTGCACCGGGAGGGTTAGGGCTCGGGGTAAAACCTTGCCGGCAGCCCTGATCTAGTGTTTTCCAATAAAAAAGAATCACACCGAGGTTAGCTGTCTGTGCTGTTTTGCTTACCGGAAATTTGCAGGAATTCTTCATTTCGTGATGCGGCGTTATCACTGTCTTATTGTATTAAAATAATACAAACGGTTCCTAGATCCGTATTCCGGTACATAAAACACTGTGGCTGTGGCTTAGACCGAGTCTCTGCATGTTGATCCAAAAGCAAGTGTTTTAATTTTGCTCCGTTTAGTCCAGAGATCTCTTTATTCAAACACCAATTGCTCACTTGATCTGTTTTCAGCTTTCAAACCTTTGCAAACAGATCTTGCAAAACAAAAAAACGCGCTCGGGGACATTTAAATGACGAGAAAATGGCTCACAGCCGGTTTTGTACCTATATCTACATAAACTTTCCATCAGTGCTCCCTGTGCTTGGAACAGCTGGATTTAAAATGGGGACTTTCAAACCTGAACTTATCGTATTTCAGTTTGATATCTGAAACCTGAGATCTTCGCAATTGTGGTGGAAAGGAAATGTAGAGAAAATATAAATACATCATGTGTAATGCAGCCGGGCAGATTCAGAAGTTTATTTGATCAAGTGACAGGAAGAATTGCCAACATGGCTTCCTCTAGCTACGAAATATTTCGTGGGGCTTTTACAAGGAGAGGAGAACTGAAAACGAAGGCATTATTTCCAAAGGAAAAGTGTTTCTCATTAGTTAAGTGCATTTTAACTCTGCTCAGATGTTTTTTTGTTCTGGTTTTGTTTTCTTACATTTTAGAGAAATCAGAACATATTTCTTGTTTGCTTCTCCTTTGATCAAGGAGATCTTTTGCCAAGGGAGGGGAAAAAAAAATCAAGTAAGGGAGTAAAATGGGGCAGGAACCCAAGCATGAAATCCCTTTGGCAAGAACAATGAGACCCTCCTCTCCAGAATCTCTTTTGCCTTACTGGTATGATAGTGGTGCTTGCAGCGAGCAGTATCATAGGTCTGTGGTGAATTCAGCCCCAGGACCTTTCACATCTTAAAGTTACATGGAAGGAGAGTTAAATTTGCTTTTTAATACCTGGTACTGGTCAGATTTTGATGTCCGGAGTTTCTTGCAAGTAACATTTATTAATAAGGAAAGCAAAATCTCTTTTGCTAAAAATCCTGGTGTGATGTTGGCCTTTGGAAAAACCCTGAAACATTTTTGGTTTAATATATTTCTAAAAAATCTTATTTTGGATATAAATTAGTGGCTTTGTTATAGTAAAGCAAAATTTGAGATGCTAGCCACTGAAATTTCATAGTTTTTTGTTTGATTGATTTAATTTCATTGAATATTTCTAAATATATTTATTCCATTGCCTGAGGTTGATAAATCATTGCCTTCCAGTGCAGGCAATAGTTTGGCTTAGATTTTTGTTCTGTCTTTTACAAATTTAATGTGGAGTAAGTGCTCCGATTCTGATGTAACGTTCATGAAAATAGCTGTTTAAATTGGCCATTTATTCATGAATCCTTTGAAGAACAGGGTCAGGAATGTTTGTATTTAAAATGTGTTTCCCCAGCACAGTATGTATTTTATCATTTGCTACTTATTAGTTTTTTTCAAGACCAGAAAGCAACTTAATGTTAAACATGGTCAAGTTTTTGTTTCTGCTCTGTTTCCTAAGGAGGCTGAATAGTTGAGTCAGGAGAATTATGGAGTATATGGCAATTTTAAACTACCTGTGAGGCTGAAGGCAGAGCTGCAGGATTGTTGGCTCCTCCTGCAGACATTAATGCTTATATCTGAATAATTTCACTAGATCATTTCAGTTATTCTTTATCTGGTTTAAACTAAATCAGGCTTAATCTTTTATGTTTCTCCTGAAAGCCATAACATATAACTGTTTCCTGTGCAACGGGTTACCTTAGGATATTTTACATATTTTTAGGTATAAAATGGTAGGCAATTTTGATTACAAGTGATCGATTTGAGTAGGTATTGTCAGTATAAAATGGCTGGCACAGCTTTTTATGTAAGGAAATACCTACATTTTTCTCCCCCAAGTTCTGCTTCTCTGACAGTTAGTTGCTCAATGGAGTTTGACCTTATATTTTTTTCCAAAACACTTTATGTACAGCCTGGCTGTTGCTAAAGGGAGCTAAGTCAAGGAACTCAAACTTCTACAAAAGTTAAATATTTAAGTAGGTGAAGAGAGATCTAAAACAAAAATCCCCTGCACCCCCAGAAGGTACAGCCTGTGAAAATAAATACAAGCCTTGGTCTGGCAAAATTAAAGTGCATACATATAGCCTTACTTTCATGCTAATTAATTCCTGTTTTAAAGCTCAATTTACATCTCAATTGAGCAATCCTTGATACAACTGGAGGCACACAAATATATCTTAGACTAAGTAGCAGTTCCTACAAATTTCAAATTCAGGTTTTTCTTCCAGAAATGTTTTTGGTTTCTGTAAAGTTTTGCAACAGCAAACACTTTAGCTGAGCCTTTAAACGCCTTTAAAGTGCTACTTAAACCAAAGTTAGAAAAACAAGTACGAAAACCTTAAACAAAGTACATATTTAGGCAAAGCTAAGCCTGCAAGTCTGGTTTGAAGCTAATTTTTGCAAGTCTGGTTTGAGCCCATTGTTTGAAGGTCTGGTGGTGCTGTAGGAGTGAGGCTGAGCTCACAGATTGCACACTAACAAAGTACCATAATGGGGTCACAGAGGTCAGAGGAAAAATTCAGCTTTCTTGCATCAGACCTGTGATAAAGCCCCAGCCTATATGCAAACAGTCAGGGAAACATTCTCATAGGCAACAGCTAGAGGCAAGGCTAATGCCCACCTTATTTACCATCAGTTAGCAATGTAAAAATATGTTCAGGGTTGTGTTAGCAAAGAAATGGCAGAATTTGTTTATTTTCGTTCTTTGGGTGAAAAAAAAGAAATGTTAATTGCACGCTTCAGCCTTCTTCCTTACATCCAGTGGTGTAAGAAAAAAGGGAAGAAAACTTCACGAGTGTTTTGTACCCCTTTGTTTTAGCTCTGTGCAGGTTTCTAATATTAACACTCGATGCTGAAATCCTCATTTTGAACTGAAATAATTAATTGTTTTCAAAACAAAAAAATCCAAAGAGCACTTCTGATGGCAACGCAACAGAGCTGTAGTGTAAGCTCACTGGGCTCAGTGTTCAACGGGCTTAATTAAACCCTGAAATTCAGGAAATTCTGGTTAATTTCCCTGCAGCACTGGCAAGTTCACAAAAATAGAGCTTTCTCCCTTAAAATAAAAGAAATAAATTAAATAAAATTAAATCTTCATTTCTAGGCTGGTAAGAATAAATGGGGATGTTTCATACCAATAGTACTCTCTAATTATTTGATTGAATATAACTTTTTTATATCCTCACCTTTTAATTTTAATTGCCCACTTTTAACACTGCCTTAGGCTTGGGGAAGCTCAAACTAGCCCTGATGCTATTAGTTTTGAATGTGTGTCTGTTTTCATCAAGTTGTGGTTATTTACTTTGAGTACAGTGTGGGCAGAGAGAAATAAGCAGTAGGAAGAGCAAGACAACAGTGTTTCCTGGCTCCCCCAAGTCAAAGGCCAACAGGTGCCTGCTCCATTCTTTAGGATCTCACTCCCTGGCCTGGCTAAAAGGCTGTGCTCCCAAGCTGCTTAATGGGGTTTTCAAACAGTGGCTGGTGAAGGAACAGAACAAACCAGATTAGCTTTCTGGATGCAAACGCTGTCAACTTATTTTATGATTTTCCCCATGTCCTGTAAGGAACTTGCAGAGGTTCAAAACCAACTTTGAAGTGGTTCATGGGAGTATTCCAATGGGAAGCAGTGAAATGTCTGGTTTCAAAGTTCAGTTGTCCCAATTAATTGGGAAAGAGGGAACAGCCCTCTCTTTTCCAATCAGAAAAACAAATTTTGCCCCACGCATGCTTCCGGACAGCTTCAAAACTCTTTGAGAAGGAAGAAAAAACCTTGAAAAACTGTAGCCTAAAGGAAGAGTTTGTTCTCTCTCTAACTTATGAGTGAAAAAGATAGGCGGTTTCATACCCAAAATCCTCACAAGAACCCTATTGTGCAGAGGCACACTGTTTCCATCTGCTGCAAATAAAGTTGCCATTGATTAGTTTTGTCCTTGTACAAAATGATGGGGGGGAGGGGGGTCTTTTTTCCCCTCTTTTATTGAGATATTGGGCATCCTGTTGTAAACCTGAAGCAGGAGCCTCTTTATCAGTGCACAAACAGCCTCATCCCAGAACTTCTGCAGAGCCTTGTGGAAAGGCAGAACAAGCCAGGACCTGCTTTGCAGTTCTGAAGTTGTAGGTCAAGCAGTGGAAAGCTCTGAACAGCCCTGAGATCTGGTTATCAAATGCCCAATTCTGGTTGTAAACATTGTGTGTGTAGAACCCACACTCAGAATTTAAAAAAATAGGCAAAATCCAGGGATTTTTAATTAGTAAAGCAAACGTTTTCTTCTGGATCTGCACTATATTTCACAAATGTATGATTTTCCTCCTGTATTGTTATTTGGTTGGCAAAGTGTTAATTTGCTCGTATTTTTGTCTAACACATTTTCCAATAAGTTTCTTTAAATTTTATAATCTCAGAATCAACTTCATAGCTTGTATCTTTATTAACATCACTGTTCTTCTTCTTATACACTTGAAGGATACAAATATTCTTAAATCCTGAGCGAGAACATCTAAAACTAGAAATGATCTAAAAATATCCAGAATTAGTAATCAGAGTTAAAGCAAAAGTGGTGTTTTGTTGTTTGGTGCAAGATGCAAACCGTTTCTTGCAAGTAAATACCAAATACAGTATTTAGGATTTCCAGGAAATCCATTCTTTCCCATAACTGTTTTTACACCATCCCTGAAACAAACTGGGAGTAAATTTAAAATACGGGAGAACGCTGTGCTCTCGACTGCATTAGAAATCCTCCTCAATGACTAATCAAGTGACAGATGAAAACCTTTCCCTGCCTTGGAGTGAGAACCTGCACTATGGTTAGCTGCCATTTTAAACTCCAATCTGTATGGTAACTAAACTAAACAGCAAACAGCACCAAGAGGGGATATATTAACACAAAACCTAAACCCCCCTCAGCTGTAGCCAAGGTTCTCCCCTCACAGCAATGAATTGTTCTAAAACAAAGATGTGATCCTTGATAGCAAAGTTCTTGATCAGAAGAAGTTCAAAACTCCTCAGGAAAACAGCTCAACAGTGTAATGCTGTTGAGAAATACCCGGGATAGATGTGGTGGGGCTGCCTTTGACTGGAGCCACCAAGTCCTAAAGGAAACACAGAGCAATAGGGGCCAGTGCAGCTCATTAGCATCACAGATGAAATGCTGACTTTCCTTTGACACATCCCGAAACACCTGCCCGTGGAGCACAGAGAACAGCCCTTTGGGAAGGGGGGAAATTACCCTTTTCTCACTCATCCTGTAGTATTTCTTCCAAACGAGCAGCCATGCCCCACCGATAGAGTCAGATCTGCACGCGTGCTGGGGGTGGTGGGTGGCTCCACACACACCATTTTAAGTCCAAACTGTGAATTATCTATATTCCTGGTTTACCCTGGAGGTCCCCGAGTAGAGGCTGGATAAGGTACTTGCACTACCTGCTAAAACCCAACAGATTTAACGGCATTTACAAGCCCATAAAACAGGTTCCACGGACACATGCCCAATCTAACAGATAATTTAAGGGCAGCAGCAGTGGAACTTGGCTTTATGTAGGCACCATCCCTTTGCAGCTGGGCATTTGACTAGAAAACTCTTTGGGGTGAAGTGAGTTTAATCGATGTCCGGTTGAGTAGGTGAGGTGTTGACTGCAAGGAACCTACAAATGTGCCCATAAAATGGTTGGGGAGGTTTTAAAATTAATAGGTAGTGCTTTCCCCTCTCTTTTCCCCCTTCGAGAGCTACTGTTGCCGCCTAATGATTAATTAAAAAGTCTGCCAAAGGGTTGGGGGATTGGCTTCCTGGGGAAGGTGAGCAGGGAAGACATCTTTCCGTCTGGGAAAGGAAGGGAAGTGAAGGGAGGGCTGGGTGAGGCAGAACTGCACCAGCAGATGCTGAGGGTGGACGCTGCCCCAGATTCCTCGGAAGGCGGGAGCGGCGGGGGGCAGCGGTGGCCTGATGGCGTCGGGAGAGTCGGACGCTCCACGGGCTCACCTCCGTGCTCCCTCCCCTCCGACAGCTGCTTTACCCGGATGCTTCCTTAGGGTGGGGTTCCTGCGCTGGAATAGCGTGTGTAGCTCAGGCGGCGGGCATGGACGTGCCGAAACCCCCGAGGAGGTGGGGGGGACCGCGGCCCCCCATAGCGCTGCCTCACTCGCAGCCTCCAGCTCCACATGGCCGAGGAGCGCGGGGCGCGCCGTCCTCCCGCCGCCCGCTCAGACAAAGCCGAGGGAGCCGTCCCTTCGGAAGATGGCCGGGGAGGGGGGCGGCGGGCGGGCCGGGGGGGCTCTGCCCGAGGGGCAGCGCCGGGAGCGCGGGCACTGGGAGGCCCCCGGGACGCGCCCTGCCGTCCCCCCGCCGCCCCTCCTTCCCCAGCTGCCCGCTGTTCTCCCATCCCCCTTCGTGTCCCTTCACACCCCACCGAAACCCTTCCCCAGCCCCTTCCCCCCCGCCCGCAGCTCCGGGCCGGCGGATCGCGGCGGGGGGCCCCGGCTGGAAAAGGGCCGGGAGGGCAGCAGCCACCGGAGAGCGAGCACACGGTGCCTTCCGGACGATGCTCCTTTGCAGTAGCCACAAAAGACCGGGAATAAAACCGGCAGAGGTCCCGGTTTCAAAGCAGCGGGAGAAGGGAAGACACCCTTTGCACTGACCTCAGGGAGGGTGCCCTAACCTGGCTGCCGAGGGAAAGCCGAACCACCCCAAAATGTTTCAGCATGTTCGTGCTTTACATTAACAATTCACAATCGGCTCTATACATATTTAAATTAGGACGTTATTAAGCCTGTGCCTATTCAGACATATGCCCCTAGCAGGGGTGCTGGCTCCTCTTATTTTCTTTGGCTGGGGTCTTGATGAGAAGATAGTAGAGCCAGAGGAAGAGTGTGAGCACGGTGTGGTTCCCAAGGAAGTGCATTTTACATCCCTGCATAGATAAAACACAACATCCTTCCCAGGTGCCACAGGTAAAACTGGTCTAGAAAGGCTCACGTGCCAGGCAATGGTACCCAGTGTTATCTTTTCCTCTGGCAGAAGCTAAAGTGAAAAGGGTAGCAAGCAGTGAAACAGAGAGTGCTTGAAACAGAGAGCTGTACCCTTCAAACAGGCTGGGTTCAACACATCCACAGTACTGGCACTGTCAATGTAGACCTAGTCAGCACACATTTGTTGTCATAAAATACAGCCCTATCCTCCCTGATGCCTTCACGTTCATGTTTTCAGGGCAGCAGGATCCTTGCTCTTCAACATGGACATCTTGCCATGAAGTTTGATGTGTATTTACACAGAGAAAGCCTGACAAACCTCTGGTGCTGCTTATTTTTGTAGCCAGCCTCTATTCTCCTTTGCCCAACTCTTATCCATGTCTTTCCTGTTTCACCTGGGTTTTTCCCACCCTGCTTCCCTTTTCAAATGCTGATCTTAAGTTCCCACCCGATTTCCCTTCACCAGTCTCCAGTTTTCTTCCCAGTCTCCCAGTCCCTATACCTGCCCCTCTCTTCCTTACTGAGCAGTATGTTGCACCTACATCCCTCTGCTCCTTAAGTCACCCTCCTTATCCATGCCAGAAGGCTGAAGTTAGCAAGCAAATTCTTCCTGACATGAATCTATGGACAGTTCATGACTGGGGATCCCTGTGCAGGGCACTGCTTTTTGCCTGAGCCCGGCTTGTAGACTTGTCGACACAGGAGCTGGTGCAACACTTGCTCCCATCCGCACAAATGGATGTGCTTTAGGCAGTGAACTACAGGGGAAAGCACCCCTAGTGCCCTGTAGGCTCCATCGTTTGAAGGGCTCCCATTGCCTCAGAGAACAGCCTTGGTGAAGGTCAGGGTTTGCTGGAATCTTGCTGCTGCTGTGGAGAAACCCTGTGTGTTCAAATGGGGTTTGGAGAGGATGGAGAAGCAGCAGCAGTGAGGGGCGGCGAGAGATGGGTTCAATGCAGCGTGTTCAAGCAGTCTCTCCAGGGGATTGCTCCTCAGAACCAGCACATGGGTGTTGTACAGTGCTGCAATGGCTGATCTCCTGCAAGGAAGGCTCCAGCAGTGGTACCGTCTCACCAGAGATTTGGGTGGAGCGGCCATGGGCACAGGGAGTGCCACCGATGGAAGGCTGGGGTCAGCGTGATCCCGAGCTCAGGCTGCAGTGGAGCTGGCTGCTGGCAAGGAGCTGGCACAGTGCTGGAGAAGCAGCAGCGCAGACCCTGAGCCCAGAGAAGGAAGTTAGAAGCAGATGAGAACGTTGTGGGTTTGCAGTAACTGATGCCTGACAGGAAGAGCAAATTCATGCCAGCATAAGGGAAAGAGGAAAAAGGAGGGCAGTGGTGAAAAATCCATACTGTTCACTCAGTAACTGAAGAGTTGTGTGAATCAAAAAGAAAAACAACGTATTAGCTGCAAGAAGAAAAAGAAGGCTATTTCTGTGGCTCTCTCTGAAACTGAAGTTTTGCTTCTTTATTAATGGTAACCTGTTAGGACTGTAAACATCACCTTCTCTCTGCAGACCTCTCTGCAGATTTGAAATTGTAGGAGTTCCATGATTATTGATTCAAATGTTAATAGCTTGTACTCAGCAAAATACCACAGAAATGGATTCATCTCAAAACAACTTTCTGTAATAAGGAACTTCACTGTAGCTGGAGGCAAGGAGGTGGCTTAGTTCTCAGCACTGCGGAGAGAGGAGAGCTTGGCAGGAAGGGGAAAAGCACCGGTTGTGGAAAGTGGATCAAGCAGAAAGCTCCAGGTTAGAGTCATCCACTACTGCCATAAGTGACTTCCTGGGCAAGCACGATGCCTCCTACATCTTCATCCTGCTCATTCCAGCTCTCTTCCACAGGTAGGGGTCACAGAACTTCCACAGCTGCCTGCTCTCACCACAGTGTGATTGTCCTGTGGTGTGTCCCAGAATCTAATCTCTCCACCAGATTCTCCTGTTCCCCATGCCCTCTCATTCACATACCTTTTCTCTGTGTGTTTTCCTTCCTGCTTCTTCAGTAACTTCTCAAGCTACTTCTGATCTTAGCAGTTTGCACTGCTGTCTTCAGCCTTGAACTTGTTTTCCCTTCTCCTCACCCATGTTCCAGTATGATTTAGCAAAGCAATGAGAAATTCCTTCCTTACACCTCTCTTCACTTCTGGTGCATTTGCTATTCTTCCCATCTCTGAAGCTCATAAATGCTCTTCAGCATTTGCCACACACCCAGACAAACAGCAAACCCTGCCTGCCTATCTCGGCTCCATGGCACTTTTCTTCTTCCATTTTTGCCAAGGAGGAACTGCGTTTTGAGTATAAAGGTGATGCTGATGCAGTTAATGCTCTCTGCTGTTCGAGAGGAAGAGCACCTTCCCAGGAAAGGAAGGAAATTGAAGCAGAGCCTTCCCTAGTTAAGCCTGACCTAGTGCACCTGGTGGCATGTGGAAAACCATTGTGTAGTTCTTCAGAGCCCCACTCACATTCCACGTGATTAGTAGAAGATTATGGGAACTTTTTGCATGGATATCACCATCAAGAAAGTAAGCTGGCAGCACCCTTCCATGAGCAGTTGTTGTGTTTGATATTTAAGAAGGCAACTCATAAAATTATCACTATAGCTATGGAGGCTCATCTTTCTCACCCAGAAGGAGTTAGGGAGGAGACTGTGACAAAAAGATCTTCGTAGTATTTGGAGCTGTCAGAGTTTGGGGGCTGCATGTTCCTTGGGGCTGTCATTCAGCAGGGACTCAACGCTGGTCCATGCTGCTTTTCAGCAGCAAATGGGTCACACAGCTGCTCAGATGCATTTAGTTGCCTCTGATGTGCCTATGGTAAAAGGCAGTGAGTCTGCACAGTGTAGTTGTGGTGGAACTAATGAGCTAAAAGTAGAAAACAGGAGGAGACAACAGCAGGTGGCTTTAGCAGGCGGGAAAATGAAGGCTTCTATTTCCACATGCCGCAGAGGATGATTTTAGCTATTCGGGTAGGTATTCGAGTGGAAATCCTCTCTGCCGCTTGCCAGGCTCAGTTAGAGATGAGCAGAGACGCTGCTCTGAGACCCTGTTTCCCTCCCCATATCCATTTCACAAGCCCTGATGAGGTGAGTGGTGAAGCCCAGAGCTGGATCCATTGACAGCTGCTTCCAGTTCACCCAGAGATGCCAGCAGCCCTTTCCCTTGGCTTTGTTAAGCTTCCCCATGCGCTGCGCTGCAACAGAAGTGGCAGCCACCCGTTACTTCTTCCTCCAGAAGCTGTAGAAGAGAGTGGGTTTCATCTCTGGAACACAGAATTTGCCAAAGGCAGCCATAGAGTTATCACCTTCAGCCCACTGGGTGACACACTGAAGTGGTGCAATAACTTGTGCTGGTGGAGAATGCAGCAAATCCCTTGTCACTGTGTGGCTGGATGGGCTGGGAGGGCAGGGGCAGAATGCCAGATGCTCCTCCTGAGTGGGATAGGGACTGCCGGGACACACACAACAGGCGTTGGAGGGTTGTGGCTGTAGGTCTGTCCGATGTGAACAGAAAGCCCCTCAGGGCATGAGGCGTGATCTACCTGCAGTGCTCCCAGAGACACCTTCCCTGAGCTTCTCCCCTCTGTGTGCTTTCTGGGAGAAGGGGTAGAACAGGAAAAGTCATCCAGAGCAATCCCCAAGAGGGAGCAAGCTCTTAGAGAAGCTGGAGAGGTTTTTTATAGCATCCTTGTGATGTGTGTGTAATTCTCCTGTCCATTAAACACCTGAGTAACTGCTCTTGTAAGAGAGTGCAGACTTTGCCATGATGTTACTGAAGGGGAACTTCTGTATTCAAATCGCCTGCAAGCAACAAGTATGTTTCCAAACTTGTAAAGGCAGCAATGAGAACTTCACAGCACTCAAATGACATGTAGAGCACTCCTGAGATGCTTCTCCACTGCTTCATCCTTCAGCCAAGTTTGGGTTTTATTCACATAAAAACACCTACCTTAAAGAGGAGATAACTTACATGCTTGGAGGTCAGCAGTTTTGCTTGGCATCACATAATGCAGTGGCTGCACGGGGTGCAGAAACCATGGAGGAAAAAAGCCTAGTGTTTCAACTGAGAAGACAGAAGCACAGGGGTATTCTGCTCATCCTCTACTAACCCAGCCCAGCTCATCCTCAGGGTCACACAGGGTGACACTGCCTCAAAGGGGATGTCTGGTAGTTTGGATTGCTGTTTAAAGAGGACAACACCTACAACACCTTGGAAGCTTGCTGTTCAACAATCCTGTTCAGTGCTTTTTGCCAGTGCAGGGGAGGGAGAGGCAGAGGTGAAGCAACTTTCTAAGAGTGGTTACTCCAGGCAATGCGGGCTCAGAACCACACATTGTCATTTGGAGGGTTACTGTATACAAACAAAACCCCTCTGCTGAGGATGGCTGAACCTCACCAGGTTTCTTTAAAAATAAGAACACGAATGAACACTATGCTGTTTTGCTGCACTTCCCAGGCTATTGCTCTAGAGAGCCAGAAGAACCTGCAGTTGTCTCTAGGAGAGTGGTGGGATATTCCTGCTCCCACCTTCCTCCTCCTCCTCCTCCTTTCTCTTCACAGCAACTGTGTTCCAGCAGATTAATGTCTGTGCTAGGGATTTACAGAAACTGCACCTATTCCAGGAGGAAGGAAGTCACCACCACCATTTCCTTAAAGATGGGTATCATGGAATGTCCTGGTCAAGAAAAGACACAGACACATTTTAAAAGATGAGATAATCCAAGTTGGAGCAGAGTTTGGCCCTACTTGGACAGGCAAAAGCCAGAGTGTTGTCCCCAGTGATGCATGGAGTGCCAGCAGCCACTGAAATCACAGCTGTGCTCCCCCAGTCACTGTCTCCTGCCTGGAAGGATGAGTCCCTATGAACTGTCAGTGGGTTTCTGACCACAAGGTAAGGGAAAGGAGACACTGGTTTGCTCCTTATGGAGCAAGAAGAAATGCTCCTCAGAGGAGGAAAGAGAAATGTGTTTCAGTGACATGCCACTAAGGGTAGGACGTGACAGCTCCTGTTTGGTTTCCTATTTTAGGTCTGCCATTAACCTACCCCTCCTCTACAGCCTAGCTGCAGGAGTCTTCTCTGCGAAAATGCCTGAAGGATGCCCGAAGATCTGCCTCCTCCAGATCTCTGGGTGCCCATCTCGTTAAAAATCTTTCTTCTGCCATGGCTTTCCTTCCCTGGTAAGCTCCAAAGCTGGTGTTAATGCTCTCCACCTCCTCAAAGATGCATTTCTGCATGAGAATCCCCATGTTCTCAGGCATGTTAGTGCATCAGGAATTTTGCTCATTCCTCCATGGGGTTTGGGCTCAAGATCCCATGCAGCAGGATAGGTCCATGGTTAGAAAACAAAGCTTTTGTTTTTAGATAAGTTTTGACCTGCCCATTTTACAGCAAACTTTAGCTAAGTCTTCATTTAGCTTGTTCCTCCACACTTCCCCCACCCTGGATACTCCAGCCCAGTTATCTACTTAATTCTCATTATTTTTGCTTACTTTCTCCTTCTATGCATTAGAGATGCTTTGTCCATTCTATCCATTTCCCACACTGCTGGCAATACCCCAGAAAGTGGGACTTCAGTGGCCGTGGCAAGGACTGTAACAAGGGAGAACTGTAAAATGCCCACAGGAAAAAAACATTTTGAAGAAGCTGAAGGAGGAAATAATGAAACAGGAATCTGCCCACTGTGGGGAGTTCATTCTAAAGCCAGGCATATCCTTCATAGGTCTAGCAATTTCCCAGTTACCTGCCTCCATTAGTTAATTAAATTGACTAATGATGTCCTTAGCCAAAGAAGACTTGGAACAGTCACAAAGAAGAAGACAAAGGAGCAGGCAGTTGCGAGTCTTTGCATCCCTGTTGCGCTGTTCCAACAGGTGAAGAAGATTTCCTCTCTGGGGGTAGCTAGGATCTACTGTTTCTGGAGACATTGTTTCTTTTCGCAGTTTGGGAGCTCAGCTAGAATGATTTCATCCCGAGTTTCTCCATCCTAGCTGGGAATAAGCCTCCTGGATTCACTGTTCCCATCTCCTCCCCAGCCAGGGCTCAGGGTTTCACGTGTTCTCTCTGAACACAGCCTGACCTCTGCTTTTCTGCTTTTGAAGACAGCTGAGATGCACACGGGGACCCAGGGATACTGTGTTTTCCCTTGCTCCTCGGGAGGCACGCATAGCAGATGCCAAACCATCACCTGGTGTTTTACCTGGACACAGCCCAGAGAGGCTGGCAGCAAAGCCTGGGGAGCAGCCAGGTGTGGGATCCGAGATCCCCGACCTCACCCTTTGTGCCGGCTGGCATGGAGACAGCGCTATGCTGCAGCATGGCTGTTCCTTGGATGAAGGCTCCACTGAGTCTTCCTCATGGATGCAGTGAGGGAAATTTTTATAAAAAATAAAATAGGAAGGGAAAAGAAAAGAAGGAAAAGGAGAGGACAGGAGAAGGCAAAGGGAAACAGAAAGGGGAAAGGGAAGGAAAAGGAAGGATAAAGGGAAAGAGAAGGGAAGGATAAAGGGGAGGGAAAGGAAGGGTAGGATAAAGGGAAAGGAAAGGAAGGGTAGGACAAAAGGAAGGGAAGGATAAAGGGATAAGAAACATAAAGGGAAGGGAAGGAATAAGGTAGGAAAACAGAGAGAGAAAGGGAAAAAAAGAAGAAGGAAAAGGAAAAGAAAGAAAAAGAGAAAGGTAGCAGTCTGGTAGGCATGGGCAGGGCAGGTGGCAAGGCAGGAGTTAAGCACAGAGGGAAGGGGGCTGGCCGGTGGGAGGCAGAAGCCGAGGCAGATGCTGGGGTAGCTTTTCCTTTGTGCTCCCCTGTCAGAGGTGGGCACCGAGGACCCACCAAAGAACAAATAATTTCTTTATTTATTCACTCACCTCTGCACTCCTCCAGCCGTTTAAAAGGAACCAGTCAGGCGCACAAGTAGCATCTTCTTCCCACAGGACTCAAACAGAATACAGTGACCACAATTTTCAAGCTTTCTGAACACTTCCCCTCCCCACAACCCAAGCATAATGCCAGTTACTGCCAGTCCTACTTGCCAGGCAGCCACTGGAGCTCACAGCTGGGCTCACAGTGTGGCTGGCTCAGGTAAGGTCAGGTCAGTGGGTTTTGCTCTGTACCAGAGCAGGGGAAAGAGCTGCTGGGTCCCAATGGGCCCAGAGCTGCAGCTTTCTCTCCTTCTTCCTCTGTGAGCAGCAAGGCAGAGTCAGTGGAAGTGGGAGGATGGTCTCCAGGTGCCTAAGCCTGCTTGGGTGCTGTTGCTGGGTTAGGCTGTATGGTCAGCCTCTGGACTGGGCTGTACAGTTGCTTTTTGATTAACGCAGGGATAACCACTGGCTCAAGTGGCCAGATTTCTGCAGCAAAGAGCCCAGGATTCTGTCTTTGGAGAGCTGAACTGGCTGTGTGGTACCATCCAGGATGCACTAACACCCAGGAGTTTAGGGAATATTAAAACATGGCTTCAGTCGTATCTTTGAAAAGTGTTGGTGTTTGAGCATGTGTTTCCATCTGCTCTGCCATGTGCAGCCTGCAAGCACTACACGGGTTATCAGCAAGGAGGGGGCCATCCCACCAGTGCTGGCATGTGTTGGGATAAGCATGGGCTGAGGACAGGGGCTCAGCCCCTTCCCCAGGCTGAAGCAAGCTGTCTGTCCCTTCATCATCTGCATCCACCTGAGGTAGGAACCTCTTGGTGCTGTAGTTCAAGAACTGGACTCTCTCAAAACCCATCCTCTCCTGCAACATCTGCTTGGGACTGGGCAGACCTGGTCTGTGCGTGCGTGGCTGCTCTTGTCTGTTCTGCATCTGTCAGTGCTGGTATAGACTTTATAAACTTATTTATAGATTTATATAAGTTGTTTCATCATCTCTCACAGATCCTCTCGCAAATCACCCACTGTCCTCCAACGCTGAACAGACCAGATGAAAAAATGATGCAAGAAGGGCATTTATTAGCCTCATCTTCATACATAGGAAACTGAGATTAACTTCTATCCAAGGGTACCCACACAGGCTGAGGTAGGAACTGAAACCAGACCTCCTACCTTCCTACCACATCCGGTAGTATTATCCCAGCATGAACTTCCCTTTCCAGGGAATGTTCTCAGCTATATCAATATCTAGTCTGGTGTTAACTTCCATGAGGTTTTGTCTCTCTACATTTCAAAGACCTGTTGTTCTTGTTTCCTTTCTATGAAATCCTCAGGTGGGTTGCTGCATGGGTTCCTTTCTACCCTCTAGTCCATGGAAATTCAACACTGCATGTAAGGCTACCTGGAAATCTGGACTTTGAAAGGATGTCTCATTTTGAAACAAGAAAAGGTCCCTGCACTTTATGTTCCATAGTGAGTGTGAGCTCAGCATTAGAATTCTGGGGTTTAGTGGAGCTTAATTTTTGCTACCTTTTCCCTTGAAGTGCTAGCGGCTAACGTGATGGTATCAAACACCGCTGGGAGAGCCAGCTGCATTGCAGAGGGCCACGGCTACCCTGGCTGCGCAGCAACAGCTGCAGTTACCTCTGCTGCCATTGCTCAATCAGATTTGGCATTAGCCACTTGTAATTATGAGTTATGTTGTCATAAACCTGTGAAGCACACCTTGACACACCTTGGTAGTCTTCAGCTTGGCAAATAACCCTTCCTTACCTGATCTAAAGACACAGCAGGTCTGCTAGATGTTCCTTCATCCACTGTGACAAGCTGGCATCTTTACTGGTCAGATGTGCACTGATACATGAGGAGGAAAGGCTTTGAAACATGAAATGCAGGTTAGGACCTGTTATCTCTACTTTTCCCCCTTCTCTTCTGGCCAAAGAGAACAGAGCATTCGTGCACTTTCGTGTGCATCACCCCACGAAAGGGGGGGTGGGGGGGAAGAAAGCCAGTGAGAACAAGGGGTGCTGAGCAGCATTCCTCTACCTGGCTGGGGGCAACAGTGGGGCAGTCAGTGTTCTGCTAATGGGAAACTTGGCTACCTGTAATTAACCTTCCTCTAAAGTGCATTAATTGCTCTGAAGGAAGGTGAAAAACTGTGAGAAGTGTTCAGGGCCTGCGGAACTATGGAAATAATTCAGTCATACTGGAGCTGTATTTGAAGCACTGTTAAAATCTTGGGGGGTTGGGGGTTATCTTGTTGTTGTTGTGGGTTTTTTTTCTGTTTAAGAGACCAGTTTCTAAGCATTTACTACACAATATAGTTAAAGCCAGAACCTAGGAATCCAAACTGGCAGCTCCTTATGGAAGAGAGGATCCTCAACCAGGAAGAATTCAGCTATAAAGTAACCATGGGATTCAGCATGTAGGATTTTTCAGTGTGAAACCAATCACCTCCTGTTCCCATGGTGTTGCTCCTCTCTGCCCAGTCCTGCACTGAAACCTGTAGCCTGGGGAAAGGGAAAAACTGACATCTAGAGCAAGGAGCAGAAGAGAAATAGCAGCATTAGGAAAACATGTTGGACTGTGAAAGCAGGAGACAGCAGCTAGTGACCAAGCAATCCATTCTGTAGCCATCCTGCCACAGCTGAGGTCATTCCATAATATCCCAGCAGAGCACATAGAGCCATCAACCTGTTGAATGTTCCCTGATGAAGGCATTTTGTGTATTTGTTGGGAGGTTTGTACTACACAACATTTGTAAAGGTTTGTGTTGCCAGCTTAGCAGAATCTCACATCAACAGTGATTTAGCAATCAGCATTCCATGGCTCTTCTTTCCTGCCCTGCTGTGGTAGCTGGGGGTCTGCTTTCAGAGCCCATATAAAATATGGAGCCACTGTGAATTATTAAAGTCTAGTGTCATGTAGGGTATGAACACCAGTTACCTTTAGCCATCCTTCAGGATCTTTTTATCTCCATGAGTTTAAAAGGTTTCTACTGTGATACAGAGAGGGCCAGCTTACAGTCATTGGAGAAGTGCTGTAAATAACCTTGGATCCACATACCAAACCAGTAAAAGCTTGGCTAGTTATCGTCATGCTGAGAACAGGAGCGAAAATGAAGCAGTGAAAGAGAGGGGTCCAAGCAGCCTGTGGTTCCTCCATCTAGAGATCTGCAAGACTGCTCTCTGCACAGCACTGATCCGTTGTTCTACCCCAGTGAGTTTATATGTGGGGTTTTGTTTTTCATTTAAAGCTAACAGAAAGACCTGTGCAAGCTCCTATGATACATCTATGCAACTTAAGGAGTTATTTGTCAGTATTTTCCTTTGGGATAAACCTTGAAAGGCAGATAAAGAAACATCTTGGAGGGTTATCACTTGTGCCTGTGCTTTGTTGCTGATGCTCTGTTTCATGTGTTAGGGACTGGGTTGGCATGAGAAAATTCAGCCTGGAAAGTCTGGCAGATCATAATTATTGTATTTGAGATGCTGTGCAGAGAATATGTGCCCTGTTCCCAGTGAGGTACTGGAGGGAGGATAAGGGTGGAATTACAGATGGGGATGGTGGAACAGTTGTTCAGTCGGGGTCTTGGTGACCACAGTTCTCTACTTTTGATCCCCAAAGCATCAGACACCTTTGTGGTCAGAGAAGCCTACCAAAAACAAAAGAAGAAATTGAAAAAAATCAAAGGTTGGTAAGGAGGAAAATAACTGCTTTTTAAACTGAAAAAGTATTTTACACAGGAAGCACTGCTAGCCTTCTGCACTGCAGCCACTTAAAATCATAGAATAGTTAGGGTTGGAAAGGACCTTAAGATCAAGTTCCAACTTGTGCAAGAGCTGGTTTAAAGAAACATTTGCAGATCTTGGTTAAGGAAGATCTTCGTTCATGTTTTGTCAAAAACATTTGGTTGTTAATTTGAATGTGAAAGAGACCTGCTGTTAGATACCAGATGTAACCCCAGCTGCTAGCACAAGGGGTAAGAACTCTTTCTGTGTAAGGGGGTCACTCACTTCCTCATGGAACCCAACAGACCTGCTGACGTGGCTCCTGGCCTTTTTGAGGCCGCAGGTGTATCTGACAGATTTTTAAATGGGTGTTTCATCTTGCATATGTAAAGCAGTAGAAGGAAAGCAACAGAAAGTGTTTATCCCAGATTGTTTTCCTTCTCTGATCCGGAGAATTCACCTCAGATCTAGAGGACTGCAGCAGCTAAGCACAGTAGCCCGAGAGTAAATGCAGCAATGGTGTAAGTACACCTTGCTGTTCATCCTTTGCTTTCCCAAAAAACAGCTGGCTGGGTCACACCTCTGCTGTACCACGCAGCACCACAGCCAAACACAAGTACAGCAAGACCAAAAGTTTAATGTCACTACAGGTTTGAGGTAGAGCCATACAGGCCAAATGACAAAGTGGTATTGCCTTAATAAACCTCACCTCATGGCCGCCATCTTTACACACACACTCTCATCCTTGCTCAGAAGTTATTCTGACCCAACACATAAACCAGTACGTCTCTGGCTGTTGTCATCTGGTGCACGTTTTCCATTACACACAGTCTCAGGCTGCCTGTGCATCAGCTCTGGTGAGCTTCTTGTGGCTACTTCTTCGAACCATTTGGGAACACAGTACATATAAGAGCAAGTGTTATCTTGCATTCCATAGCCTATGCCTGGGATTGAGGCTATACAAACCCACAGATGAACTGTCAGGTTTGGCTAAACTCATCATTTTAAATATTCCCCTCAATACAACCTGAACTCATTGTATCATACTGTAGACCAGCATAAAGTAACAGTAAGCTTTGTTACTTAGGTTAACTTATTTTTACCTTGTTGCAAAACATTAGCGTTTGATCAGTGCTGTCACTATGTGTGTGATCCCTGATCTAGAACTAGAGAAAATAGAAAAATGACTATAGAAAGTATGGATCTACTTAACTAGCTATGTTCAGAGACACAGTATGAGTTACACAGGCTATTTCATTTCATAAACAGAATCAGGAACTTATAAAAATGGTGTTCCTCAATCCCTTCAAGACAAAGCAGACAAGGCTTCCATCCTTGAGCAGAACACAAGCCATGAAGTTACAGAAAACTGCTAACACAGAGATCTCTGCCCAACAGATCTCAGTTACAAAATAGGAAGACTACAAAAAATACACAAGTGTGGAAATAAACACAAATTATCTGCCACAATTCAGGACTGAAAATAAAAGTCTTCCCTATGAGGGTGCTGAGGTGCTGGCACAGGGTGCCCAAAGAAGCTGTGGCTGCCCTATCCCTGGCAGTGTTCAAGGCCAGGTTGGATGGCCTTGGAGCAACCTGCTGTAATGGAAGGTGTCCCTGCCCATGGCAGGGGTTGGAACTGGATGAGCTTTGGCATCCCTCCTAACCCAAACCTTACTATGATTATTCACCTATTACATACATGTGCTGATATGTCCAATACAGCAAGAATTACTGCTGTCACCTGTTCTTCAAACAGACTGAATCACATCAGTCAGCATAAAGCACAAAATGCACCACACCATATCTCACTGTTGTCACTTACAGCTTTACATGTGCTTGTGAGAAACAGGATTGTCAGGTTGTTAGGTCTGACTGTTAGAAGAACAGTCTCCAAGGTACAGATTAAGATGCTTCTTTCCAGCTTGCAGGCAACATGTTTCTTGAATTGCTCGCCAGCTGCTTTGCTAACTTCCTGACCCTTGGCAATTGGTCACAAACCCTATTATCTGGCAAGAAGCAGCCACCTCTTCTCTCTTCCTTCCCATTATCGTAACTCCCTGAGCCTGAATGCCTCTGCAACCAGCCCTGTGGCCATTTCCCGTGCTTTTGCATCCAGTTGCCTATTTCTGCACACAACTCATTAATTTTGAAAGAACAGAAACAAAATTAAGAATACCAAGAGTTCTCCATGTTGAGACTTTGGCATTTTGGTTTACAGAGTATTATTTTCTTCAACGTTCCCTAATTGGTCTGGATCACCCATAAAGCCCAGTAACATCAGAACTGGAATGTTAACTTCAGTGCTTCAGATTCTCTGCTTCCGTTTTACTGAGTTTTCAACTGCAATTTGTGAATAAAACAATGGGTAAGAAGTATTGAGCAATAACTACCAAGAACTTGTTTTGTCACCCATTTCTCCTTGGTTATTGTACCAAGCTCTTAAAATAGCTAGATGGATGTGTTTCTTTTAATTACTTGATAATAGTTCCTGGCACTGACATTGAGAAGTAGTTAACAGAATGACATTTCATATGCTTACCATCTTAAAATGCTGGCAAATTTTTGGACAATCAGGATGAAATTATTTTTGCTGCAAGAGCTTTGTAGTCCTACTCCTTTTGCTGTGCCAACATTGACATTCAACCAGCCACATGGCACATTATTTCAGAGGGCAAAACCTGCCAGAAATCTAAACAAAGTCAATTGTGTTTCTCTCCTTAAACCATCTCACCATGACCCCAGCAAGAGCCAAAGCTGGCACAAGAGGAAGCTGGATGACCCACTCTGCTTTGCCACCCTGTGTAACCACAGGCAAATTCTCAGGGAAGACAAGGCTCTCAAGAAGACAGGCAAATGCTGACTTTATTAACCACACAGCATTATCAAGCCTTGCTTAATCTGTATCCTAAGGTGACACATAATGCAGAATAAAAGACAAGAAACCGTATCTCAGTGGAATTAACTTTTATTGAAGAAGGAAAAAGGTTTATGTGCAGTTGTAGGTTCTTCCACCCATAATTCCAAAATGGACTGGAAACAAAACTTGCTTAATCTTTACAGTAATACCAAAACGTTGGTGAGTTTTATTGTTGCCTTTTTAAATGAACAGCAAATTATATAACTAATTGCCATGTTCAATAAATATTTTCTCTCCTGTACCAATTAAGGGGAAATATTCAACCTCGTACAATAAACCCCCCCACAATTTTAACTTCAAATATTATCCACTGTGTAGCAATTCAGAAACTTTTGTCTATAAAACAGAGACTCAATGAGTGTACAAGGTTCTATTTTTCCCAGTCAGTCAAATACCAAATTTTATTCTATCTCAAAAAATCTACACTCAAAGCAACTACCTGACAAATAAAGAACAATGAAACAACACAAAAAAACCCCACAAGTCCTCTGGTTCATGACTATCTAAGTAAATTTGTCATTACAGAAAAGGCTCAAAGTCGTTACTTGTTTATCAAAGAAATAGGTAAACATTTTAACAGAAACATTAACGAGTTACTTGGAAATGCAGGTTTCTATTAAAATATCTGAGTGTGTATACTACATATGACATGCAAGCTTTAAAAATACCAATGCTCTCTTCTGATTAGTCAGGAGTCCAATTGTTTCAAAAACAAAACAGGAATGAGTTCCAAAATGCACAAGCACTTTGGGGTCTCTATTTCATTTTCCTTAAGATGCTTTACTACACAAAAACTACAACAATTACAATATTTAAGAGTATTACAATAAGAAGGGATGGAAAACAGGAATACTTCAACTGAAATATGTATATTCTAAATGAACCAAAGATTTGTAAAAGAGTTGGATGGAGGACAAGGAAGGGAAGATGGGAGGGAAAGCAGTAGGGAAGCCAAGATGTGAACGTTGTATTTAAAAATCAAGTCCTCAACTGTAACTCTTCTGATCATCAGTAGCGCCCTGCAAAAACAAAACCAAAACAGAAGACAACCCCAGTTACTACACACAAACGGAACCCACATCATCTCAAGCTTTCTTGCTTTCACATTCAAAATTCCCACTGATCAATAAATACTAGGAACAACAAGGTTCAAGCCAGCCAGACTGTATTTATGCACGTGTATTTACTTACTTGGACTATAGGAACGGGACCTTGATCGTGATCGGTATCGGCTATAGTAAGGTGATGGTGATCGTCTCCTTTAAAGGAAATTAAAAAGAAACCCAACAACATCCATTATGAAAGGCACCTTATTCATATCACAACCATTTCCTCAGCACTGAAATACTTGGCCTGCATGAATGATTTCAGCTTTATTTGGCTGTGGCTTAGTTATTTAACAAATGCTTTTATATTTCTCTATTTGATGTGTTTAAAACTGTAAGGTACTCCCAGACAAACAATTTATTAAACTCTCACTAGCTATGCAAACACATGAAGTGCTTCTCCAGATGCCTTCAATTCTTGTTGAACAGCATTCTCTGAAACTAGATAACTTTCAAAACAGTGAGATGGTTATGAAATGTCAAGCATTAAAAGTCCCATCTACAAATAACCCCTTTTGAAACAGCACTGTGTATCAGCTGTCCCTGGGTCTATATACAGCATGGAAAAATGACTTTCTATCTGTCCACTAGATTTACAGGGTACATGCTCTACCTCCTTCAGGTAGCAGAATTAAACCCTTGCCCAACTGTTCACTATACATATAACCTGGAGATTATGATCACTTTTTAATCCCACAAAACCTAATGCAATGAGGCTCTAACACACAGCAAGCACACATACAGAATCTTGCTATGAATGGAGTGACAGTTTTGTCACCCAGCTTCTCAGGTTTTCCAACAAATCCACTGGTTGCACAGAAATCAAATAAAGGTTGGGTACCTGTATCTGTAGTCATATTCCTCATATCTGTCATATCCTCTGTCATACCCCCTATCATAATATGAATCACGGCGACGACCGGCTCCACCGCCACCGCCTCCTCCACTACTATTCAGGAAAAACCAAAAAACACAAAATCATGACTTTATACATCTACTCTTCAGCTTGATTAAAATGATTTAAAAGCCTTTTTAAATTGTTCTTGTAAATCAGACACTTAAGACTATCCCATGCAGAAACTCTGAATGAAACATTGACAGAAAAACACCCTCAAAACTAAAAAAGCCAAACAAAAATACCAAGCAGAAACCCCACGAGGGATTTGAGCCTAATTCCCAGAATAACCAATTTCAGTAAGCTAAGGCCACATTAACTGACTGTACTGCACATGTGTTGTTTAAAAACAACTCATTTTTTATAAAAAGGGGCAATAAACTACAGTAGAATTTAGTAGTATACCTGAACCACAGTAATGAGTTCTTTCCATTAATAACTTTGTGATAAGATACAACTGGCACAACTCTAAACATTTCAAAAAATTATCTGTAATTCTGGTTCTTCAACCAGACTCCAAGCATTCAATTTAAATCCATTTTAGTCCCATTACAGGAAACGAGTGAATCCTTACTGTGTTGGCCTGCCCATGTAGATGCCTGGGGTGGGTGTATGTGCTCTTTTGGTGATTGAGTAATCCACCCGAATCCTCCTGCCATCCAGCTCCATACCGTTGGCATGCTCCATTGCCTGCAGGAGACACAAGGAACAGGGACATGAAACCTGAAACCTACTGGTAACTGTGGAAGGTTAAGTACAGAACACGTTATTTTCCATCAGAAAAGCAAGTCCTGCACGTGTTTTATTTAGACTGGTTACTAGTGCCCCACTGTGGCGAACAGCTCTTCTCTGTCCCCTGGCCCGTTTGCTGTGCTACAGGACCACACTGGGGTGACGGACTAACGTGATACACAATCCTTTCTTAAGAGAGCACGGTGCTAACCACTAACACAGTCACTTTCCCTAGACTTTGTCTTGCACCTATCGGAAAGGTAAACTGAAAATGAAAACATCTTTTTTTTCTGAAAACTGCATCTTTCCTCCCCTGTCTCTGACCCAGACGGGACGGGCGGATTCAAAAGCTGTGCAAAACAGTGGCTTCCTGTAGGGTGCATATGGCCGGATTACTGCTAGTCGGCTGCCATTTCATGCTCTCCCAGCCTCCTGCCATCTCCCTTACAAGGACCTACTCCAGCAGAGCTTAGTAAAATGGCGGGTTCAGCCTACATGGATACCTAATTACAACCTTCCTCCCCACTCACTCTGACAATAGCAGCTCGCTAAAGCGATACACAGAAGGGGCTGCGCTTGAGAAGCCTGTGCCTTCAGAGCCACCCGCAGCCCCTGCACATACTCACTGAGTGTTCTAGCCCCTGCTTCTACTCTTTGCGAATCAATACAATGGCCTTGCACAAACTCAAAATCCTGAAAATAGTTTTTTCAGGAGAGCGCAGTGTACTTTTGCAAATTACACCGATGCAACAATGCCTTTACAAGAACCCCCAGACCAAGCCCACAGCCGTAAGAATTTCACAGAGTTAACCTTGCACTTAAAAAATAACAAAATTTGCAAAGCAATTTATTTATTATTTTTTTTTTTTTTGAAATCCTTTCATGAGCTGCTCTGGGATCTCTGAAACACCAGCACACACCTCTTCATGTCACTGTGCCCAGCACCCTGCCCAACATACATTATTCGGTTTTTTTTTCCATGTGTGGAGTGTTACAATCTTGAGTTAAGGAACACAAGCACTTTGCTACTATTTAACTGTGAGGAGCCACACACAACCTCAAAATAAGAGGGTGCCTCTTATAAGTAGAGTTTTGGTTTTTTTTTTTTTTTTTTTAAAAAAAATTAAATAATGAAGCAAACAACTATTTGGAAATTTACCTTTTTGCTGCTAACAAGGACTTACTGAATTAACACACAAGTCAGAGGAGGAAACAAAAACCTGTAATGCCCCCAAACTGGAAGTGACTGAATTACCACTAACCTATTTAACTACACTTAGTTTGGTGTTAGTAGTGTTGTTGATATCTGTACTACATCGCCATCTAGTGAGTTCTGTTCCCGTACAAAAATAAACCAACTACATTTGGCTAACTGCAAGGCAGAGCCAAAGAGGATTTCAAGTCTTTCAGCACACACTGAAGTGTCTTTTGCAAACAGAACAGGACATTAACCTTAGTTTTGCAGCCTTGAGACTTTTTTAAGTCCTGTTCAATGAGGATGATCTAAATTAAACTAAATTTGTGCACAGATCCTAGGAATCTATGTGCACACAAACCTAAAAATAATAGCTGCAAATAGCAGGTTGAAAAATTAGCTTCATGATGAAAAGCATCTTTCTGGAAATGCAGCAATATGCAAGTTATCTTGAAAGCTAAGGACATTTGTGCTTCATGGCATTTTTATATCTCAGCAGCAGCTTGCAGAGTAATAAGCTTAACTAACAAGAAGCCACCTCAAATCCAGAACATCTGGTACATGTCATTTAGTTAAAAGAATAAACACCATTTTAAGAGGAAGAGTTCCTCGACATAAGGATGATACAGAGAAGAGCCAATGTAACAGCAAGACAGATGAAGAGCTGATTTTGAGACCTGTTTGTTTTGAAAGTACCAAGCATGTGTAACATTTCAGTGGATAAAAATGAGTTCATAGTTACCAGTTCGCATGAAACCCAGACACCCTGGTCACAAAATCTAATTACCTACTCAGTATTAAAACTTTTCTTAGCTTTCAACAGCTGTCAGCAACAACTGCCAACTAAAAATAACTAAATAAAAATAATCAAAGTATTTATTAAATATACAAACATGACAAAGCCTTTTACAGTTTTGAATGTATTCCCCCAAGTGCAGAAAAGCCAAAAACCACACGAAGACATTATTAGGAATCCAACAACAATTGATAGCATGTATCACAGGGAGTAACTGGAAATTCCTCCCAAAGATGTTTTCAAATTCTCTGCATTATTTAATGGGCACACCACAGGTTTTTGAAACAAAGTACTTACATTGTTGGCTAAGGACTGCTGCAATAGGACCAAAAGTCCTATAAGAAAACCTTGTTTCAGCCAAGTGATACAACAGTAGTTACTTTGTACAAAGGCTGTAAAAACCATTTGTGCTTCCAATTACTAAAACTTTTGTGTTTTCTTTTAAAGTTAGAACAGTTCATAATCAAATAGTCATGCAATAGTCAAAACAAATTTCAGTTTGCTTTCCTTATGAGTTTTGGGTATGCACAAATGCTGTGTTAAGAGCATCTAAATGCCCAAGGGAAAAAAATCGCATACTCGTAACAGTGCAAAGACATTCTCAAATACTGTTTAAGAGATGAAGTGTATTTTCCAGACCATCACTTGAAACATTTTAAAGAGAAAAATCAAAAGTTCAAAGGGGTTTAAGATACACAATACCCTCTTAGGAGCCTTCAACTGTCAACAGTCCATTTTTATTTCAACCATGATTTTCTTCCAAATATCCAAATGCTGTTAGAAGACCTGCACAGCTTCTGCACGGTGATGGTAAGCAAGCAAACAGGATTTCTATAAACATGTACTGCTAGGTTTGGTTGAGAAGTCTAAGGAAAAAATGATTTTGTAGACCGGAATACACATCAATACAGGAGAATGGGACTGAGAATGGCAGAGGTAGCAATTCAGCCTTAGAGTACAGTTTTAAGCCTTCAGCAGGCTATCTACAATAAAAAAACTCTTCAAATGATAATGTGTGAAGTGCTAGTTTGACAAAATGAGCAGATCCCAAACTACAGGATCACAGCCTTTAGTGGTTCTAACAGTTAGAAAGAAAGCATTAAATTTAACAGATTTGTATTTCATTTTATATTTATTACATGTGGTGCTTTCTACATGTATTAGCAATTAGGTAGCACAAAGCAAGCTTGGAAACACAGAACTTGTCATATATGCACAAATTTACAGAGGTGACTGGTACTTAAGTTATCAAGAGTACACTGAAGAACATTAATAATCTTTCAGCCTGGATTATGCCAGAAAGAGCAGCTTAGGGAAACAATGTGGGAAATTTCTGCAACCTGCATTGTGATCACTGGGGGAAAGGGTTTGGGGAGGAACAGGGTAGAAGAGAAACTTGGCAGAGCTGATGTCACAGTTACTTGACATTTCTACTGTGGAGTTCAAGATACCACTGGTATTGTTCAAGACATCACAGAGTCTCTATTTCAACCAAGTAACTGCTTTGAGTTACTTCAATAGTGCAGCATCATCACGACGTTAGTGCTGCACAGATTGAATACACCCAAACAGTCAAGCACAAGCAATTTATGTTGGGACTACTGTGAAAATGTATTTTAATGATTTAAAAGATATAAGGTACTGCCTTATTCTGTTTGCTGATTCTGGAGAGGGCTCTTACTTGTTTTCTACTTCAAGTCCTTCCCATATTGAATTTAATGCTACCCATGAAAACATCATCTCCACTGTATCACAGCTGCAGCATGGAACACACAGGCACAACAGATTAGCCCTTCTCCCCCCAGTATGCTGGTATCGCCAGTTCAAATCTAGATTTAACGAGGACATCTGAAAGGATCCTATGGAAAAAAACAAACTGATGGGATGAAAACACAAACTATGGAACTCATTTTTTTTCCCCACACTTACTGTGGTCTGCTAAGCTGATTTCAAGTGTCCATGTCACTTTTGAACAAGAGTCAATTCATATTCTCTGAAGTTTTGGGTTTTTTAAAGTATTATTAGAATATTGACAATGATAATGTTTTAAAATATAATTTTCTGAGCTTAAACATCTATTGAGTGAATGTATTCTCTTTAAAGTGTACTTTAAAGAGTTGCAGAGTCAAGAAATACAGGATTTTAGAGAACCAGAATGAGTAACTGGATATGTTTCTGCAAGCATTAGCGATTTCATGGTATTTCAGAGTCTCCACAAGTCTGCAACTTGTAACTCCAAACATTTGAGACATTCTTGTGTTTTTTTTCTGGTATATTAAGGTCCCTTTTGATACCACAAACAGTACTTAAGGCATTTTTTCAACAAACTATGGCAGAAGTTTTGGTCAATAATGGTGCTTCTAAGATGATCTGCTGGTACCACAGCTTAAATGTCTTACAATTAAAATAATAAACCCTGTTATTCCAGTCTTTGGTAACTGCATTACGTTAATAGTTCAGTTTCTCTAGATAAAGTTTGTGCTGATTGCTAATGAACACTACTTCAGAAAACGATTCTGAAAGATGGTCAGAACTGTAAAGACCATGTAACTAGCATCAGAAATCAGAATAATACCATGTTGGTAACAGCTGCTGTAGCTAGTGGTCGTCAGGTGAGCTCTTTCTACAGATATGTAGTACATTACAGTATTCTCAAAAAACAATACTTCATTTTCTGAGTTACTAAAAAGCTGGAGAGTGGTGTATTAAATCCCTAGTAACTGTAATAAAAATTGCCTCCCTGGAACAGCCAGCACTTTTTACTCATCAGTCTCCCAATTTATGGTTAACCCAAGATAATCAACCCCCCCCCCCCTCCCTTCTCCTAGTATATAAAAGTTCGGGTTCCTCTGAACACAGAGAGAAAATCCTAATGTGATGATCAGGTGAATATCCTCTATAATTTAGTGTAAATATTGCAAAATGACAATATAACAACACTGGCTCAGTGCCAGAATTGACAATATTTAGAACTATGAAAGAAAGAATGCCAATCTTGAGAAACAGGTCTTGAACAGATGTTTACAGATCTTGACCTTTGCATAATGTTGCACATGTGGTTCTAAAGACGTAGCAGAAGGATGGCCAACATAAAACAAGACACTGCAACACACAAGACAAAAAAGCAATAGCAACTATTACTTAGAAAAGGTTTAGGGTTTTTGGGGGTTGATTTAAAGTAAAACAATGTAACTTTACAAAAACCAAAAAGCACTACACACATAAGAAAGAATACCCTTTTCTTCTAGAAAACAACATAACAACATAAGCATTTTAAATAGCTTTTGAACTAGCACACCAAAATGAACATTACCACAGCAAACTCTCAGGTTTTCCAGACAATCATCTATCAATCCTCAACATCTGGGAGCATCTTCAGTATGGGTCAGAACATAAATAACCCAGCCAAGTACTATTTTGCAAAAACGAGACCATTGTAGCAAGACATCTGACAGAAAAGAAACCTTCAGTCAGACCATAAGGTTTCATCTCAGTAGTAAAGTTTCAGAGTAGAAGAGATTCCACAAGAAATCTTCTTTACAAGGGACACATGCATCCAATGTTTCTTTCCCACTCCTGTTAAGGTGGAATCACTGAGGCTACTGTGATGTTCTGACAGCTGCTCAACCTAGTAGTTCTCAAAAAGTAATAAATCTCTGCTCCTCTTTAAAAACTAAGATGATCATAAGCAGCTAACAACTAGGCTGCTAATCAAACTGAAGTTCTGAAAGTCTAAAACAGCTTAAGACAAAATAAACTTTACTAGTTCCCCTTTGTTACTTTTAGGATACAGTAAAGTATCACCTTTAAGAAATACTATCTTACATGGCCCTGAGGGACTTTAATCTGTGATAGAAACCACTCAGTACTGATACTGACCAATTTTAAACCAAGTTATTAAAGTTTAAATGTAACTACTCAGAACTCATTTGGTGCTGAATTTTCATATTAAAGTGTTTGAAAGCATGTCAGTGTGGAGGTGCCCCCATTTTACCTCTCCTGGAAGGACAATAGTAGAGCTAATGGGAAATCCTTATTTCTCTGTAGAGTTCTACATATATAGAATTCATCTATGACTGCTTTAGGAAGGCTGAAACATACTTCTAACATCTCGAGTTTTATATTCTCTTTGTTCAGATGCTCAGCATGTTAGAGGTTTGGGCTTTTGGTTTAGGGCTTTTTTAACAGAAAAAGTATTTACTCAGAACAACAGTAATTCAAGTGTCATTGCTTTTATGCATACCCAACTTTTAAGATTTGATCTATCTTCCACATAGAGAACTACTTCATGTCCTTCAAGTGCTCTCGTACTGGACCTCTCACAGAGTTTCATGCCTGTAGCTATATTCCCTTTTTCTACACTAGCTGCCATTCAATGCCATCATTAATTCATCTTCAAGGTCCATGATGTAAGTCAAACAAACATTTCTCCCATTGTTTTTTGCCCACACTTTTTTTTTTTGTACTTCAGTTACATATATTCCAAGTGTTGGGAAGTTTTGCACCCCTTCCCCCTCTTTGTGCACTAGCCCATTGGAGAGAAAAAACCAAAAGGGTTTAATTACATTCTCGATTATTTCAGTTCCTGTTAAAGATGCTCATCTTTATTTCTGTATTTTTGACTGTACATAATATCCCATTTGTTCTCTCTGCATTCCAGTTTCACCATATCTTCCAAAACAGCTTTATGCTAAAACAAATTACTTCATGCTATTTACACGGAACATTTTAAGAAATGAATGGTGTCATGCATGACCATTGTCCATGGCAACAAGCTAAAAAAACCTACTTCCGAAGACATATGAAGCTGTAAAACAGACAAGACTGGCACACAGATGTGACAAGAAATATTGTGCAAGTATTTTGTACATTAAATGTTCTACAAAACAGTCAGAGTTTCAAAATTCCACTGAGCTCATAGTGCAAAGAAATACAAGGCTAAATGTCAGAAGACAGCAGGCCACAAAAGATGGAATATAGAGCTATCCACCCTATTAACTCCCCTCTCTACCTGTGCAAGTGATAGTGGGGAAAATACAGAACAGACACTAAACGAAGTTTTGTGTCCTTTTTCTTACCCCTAACAACCTGCAACAACCACACATACACACATATACAAACCCTACTCTTCCCATAAACTGATTCTCTGTGGATCATACCATAAACCAATCAAAGATGAGAACTGAATCTAGTTCAGCCAATTCATCCACAAAGCTTTTTTGATTAAAATATCATCAGCTACTATCAGTTTTCATTTTTCAGCTACTGACAGTAGGTTCCACAGCTGTTACCCTCCCTCCCTTCAATGCTAAGTGAGAAATCACATCCAAACATTACAAATACACTTGACAAATGTAAACAGAATCACAGACAATCTGAAACATGTGCCCAGCAATACTAATTCATAAACAAGATGCTTGAAGTCTATGACTCAGTTTGCCCAAAATAAAGATAATCCCACACTGAAAGCCTAAAGAAAAAAGCCCAACTTTTAAAAAAAGATGTTTTTCAGAAAATCACTTTAGTTTTAATAGCAATTTCATCTACAAATTTCAGTAAATGTAGTAAAGCTCACAGTATCTTTCCTCTCACAGGTAAAGTAGTGCTTACTGTGATAAACTATAATACAAGCTGATGTTCACATCTTTCAATTCTTTCTTTACAGATCTATCATACTGACAACAACTCAGTCCAACTGTAAATAGCTATCTGTATAACCAGCAGACACTGAGCAAGGCACAAATTGAGACAAATCACATTATTTTTCAAATGCAATGATGATGTGCTTTTAAATAAGAAAATGTAAAGCAAAAAGAACCTTCAGAACTTTGGCAGATAGAGAAAATTACTCAGACTTACTTTCATTCTGAAGTAACAGACAAAAATCAATACACAATGCGCATTAGTGATTCAATGCAGCCCATGCTCAATATTTACCCAAACATCAGAACACTGAACTAAAATGCTAACGTGTTTAAAAACACTATGTTGTTTGAATAAAGTATTTTAAACTAATCTCACTATGAAAACCTACTAGTGAAATATGCATCAAAAAGCATGGGCTTGGTTTTTCACAGAGATAGTGATGAAGACAATGAACAAAGAGAACACCTACTACAAGTCACAAAGCATGAATTTACCTCTTTAGAATCATCAATTCTCTCAAAATAGACGAAAGCAAATCCTCTTGATCGTCCGGTCCGTTGATCATAAACCACATTGACACCAGTCAGAGGTCCATAACGGGAAAAGACTTCACGCAAATCTCTCTCAGTGGTATACAAACTGAGACCAAACACTCCAAGGCAGGTATTAGGATCTGGATTAGCCTGGTAAGACAAATGTTCAACTCCAATTAAGTTTATAAAAAACAAGTTAAACATTCACATATCAAAATTTCTCAGTTATTAACAATTTTTAATCTGAAGAAAAGTACACATGGTTTATTACAAAACTAAAATTGAGCTGCTATCATTCCAATATTCCAATTTTAAAAAAAAAAAAAAAAAAAAGAACCTGTTTTCATGGCATTGTAGAAAAAAACACAAAGAGGAACCTGTGTTGGTAAAAAATTCAGTTGATAAAAAATAGTATTGTTATTATAGAAAAGCTATAAAACTAACAGCAACCTACTAGTTCTTTACTCTTGAGTAACCAACAAGCTACACAGATGACACTAATGTGTGCTAGAATAGGTCAGCCAGCCTCAACTGCCACCATCAGCCTTTCTGCACCATCACCATCAGTACTGTGCACAATGGCTCCAGTCACACATGCTAAATGCATTTGGGCTCTTCAGCACCAGCAGTTGAACTATAATTTAGCTTCTACCATAGCTTCCTCCCACTTTAACATTTCATATCCAACTATACTGAAAGTCAGTATTCACATTTGAAAGTCTCTCTTTCCACTTGTGAGCTGGATGAAAGCCACCTGCTTCTTTCATCTAGAGACTAAGAAGTGTTGAAGGCCAGTTGTGTGAAACAGATCAACAAGACTCATGATTCTTTAACATAATGTGGGATATGGATCTACTTCATACATGTCACTTCAACAAAAAGAAGTCAAATACAAATTTTTCTGCCAACTGCTTCCAACTGCTTGATGCCCAAGTGGAGACCAGTGATGTTCCTTAGTGGTCTGTGTTGGACCTGATGCTGTTCAACTTCATTGTCAGTGATGTGACAGTAGAAAGGAGTGCACCTTCAGCAGCTTTACTATCAGCACCAACCTGTGTGATTCAATCAATACACTGGAGGGGAGGGATACCATACAGAGGGACCCTAACAGGCTCAAGGGGCAGGTCAATGCCAACCTCATCAAGGTCAGCAAGACCAAGTACAAGGCCTTGTACCTGGGTTGAGGCAATCCCAAGCATAAATACAAGCTGGGCAGAGACTGCATTGAGAGCAGCCATCAGGAGAAAGACTTGCTGGTACTGGCTGATGAGAAGCTCAACATGACACAGCAGTGTGCACTTGCACCCAGGAAGTCAACCGTATCCTGGGCTGCATCAGAAGAAGTGTGATCACCAGATCGAGGGAGGTGATTATCCCTCTCTACTCTGGTGATCAAAGGAGGCCACAAAGACGATCAGAGGGCTGAAGCACCTCTCTTATGGAGACAGGCTGAGGGAGGTGGGCTTGATCAGCCTGGAGAAGAGAAGGCTCCAGGGAGATCTTAGAGCAGCTTCCAGTGGTTAAAAGGGGCCTACAGGAAAGCCATAGAGGGACTTCTCGTAAGAGCAGATAACAGGACAAGGGGGAATGACTTCAAACTAACAGAGGGGAGATTTAGATTAGATACTAGGAAGCAGTTGTTCATTGTGAGGGTGGTGAGGTGCTGGCACAGGTTGCACAGAGAAGCTGTGGCTGTCCTCTCCCTGGCAGTGTTCAGAGCCAGGTTGCACAGGACTTGGAGCAACCTGGTCTAGTGGGAGGTGTCCCAGCCCATGGCAGGAACTTTGGAACTGGATGACATTTAAGGTTGCTTCCAACACAAACCATTATGTGAAATTACACAACTTGTCTATTAGATTAAAGGTTTCTCTACATGCTACAGAGTTTATCTAATTCTAATTCCACTGTAAGAATTATTAATTAGCATTTTCTCAGTTAAATTTCTGGCACATGTTATTCTAGATTCAGCTGTTTAAAACAGCAGCAAGTTATAGGGATTTAATGTTTCTGTTAAAATAATAACTGGAAGTTGACACAGTCAAAATGTGCTTCAGTTTCAGACTTTCAAAGCCCCTAATGCACAGTAATTTATGCCTCACAGCTTGCTTTTCAGCCTGATTCAAAAAACAAACATATTTATATCTTCTGTCATGTTCTTTTCAGTGCTTTTGTTCAGGAATCCATTGTGAAATTAAGATGCCCAAACTATTCATATATTTGAAGCTTCTTTCTTTCCCTTTGCTACAGTTCAAATTTTAAGACATGAATCTTTTACAATTCCTTATAACAGCTGAAAAGCAGAACACAACCTAGCAGTCTGTCATTTGAAAGTTTTAATTATAGAGGTTTAAGCTTCTTTAATAATAAATACTTCAATCTACCTGATAATTCAGTGGCACTAATAGTCTTTTTATTGCTCAAACTCTTGTGATTCTAATAAAATCCCTCCGTCTTTTAAATCACTGTTTGGACACATCCCTCCACACAGTATATACCAGTAATGCCCTTTTCATACATTCCCCGTACACTTAAATCCAGCTACATTTTCTAGGCAAGAGAAGTACTAAGAATCAGTCTCCATACCCTAAGCAGCAAGTGACAGTTACATCACCACTGGAAGCAATAAGCTGACTGCAGAGGACTAAAGGCTTTTATAGTAGGTGTTTTTGTACTGCCTCCCATGAACACAGTATGCAAGTTCTCTCTACAAGATCAGAGGTGGCAAAATTGCTAGCAATTTTCCTGGTGTCTTTAGGACCTTGTTATTTAGGGGACTCAAATACGGCTGACTTCAGTTTTGACACTACTAGAACTACTCCTTAGAATTAATGTGAAACTCACTGTGAAAACAAAACTGTTTCACAGCCACTTCCAAGGCAAAAAGGCTTCTTTGCACAGCAATATATTCTAGTATTTCCTGAAGTAGTAAAGTAGATTCGTTCATCTCTTACCAGGAAATCTGATAACCCTTTTGAAGTTCAGTTATTGCTGCCGATTTTCAAGATGTTAGAGTCATATTTACTATATCATGATTACACACTGGCAACAATCCACAAGACGTGTAACTATGAACATTGCTTCCCAACAGCTTATGTCACTGTACATTAGCAATGTTTTAGTCTTGCCCTTTTTCATACACTCTTGTCTTCCCCCTCACACTGGTTATTATCTGGTCCTGGTGAGCTGTTTTAACAAGATGAGCCAGCAAAAAAACCTATGCACTTTTCCACAGGATTAGTAACAAACTATATCAGAATAAACCTAAAAGGATCAGAAAGTATCACAGCCCTCATGAAGAAACAGGCAGACCTGTGTTTAACAGCTCTCATTTAGATCAGTCTGAAGTGATGTGGAACCAGGAGCTAAGGCACTGAAACGGATCACAAAGGCCATTGGGAGAAAACTCAAAATGACCCAAGATGTTAGATCTTGGTTGGTGTACCTAAAATTCCTCCTGTCCATACAGAGATACTTCTCATTTCTATCTTATCAATACCATCTAGTTGCAAGCATGCACAGAAAAGGTGCATGCTTTTGGAGTACACTGGCATAAGCAGCAAATAGTTTTTGATACTCAGCCTTGATAAACATGACATACTCTGCTGCCAGTGTGCCTTCTCCTGTTGGACATTGGAGAATGACTACGGCTCCTTCGGCGACGGTATTCTGGTGTGTATGATCTGCTTCGAGAACGTCTCCTATGGGAATGAGAATGGGAATGGGATCTGGAACGAGTGTAACGTCTGTGCGAGTGTCTTCTGGACCTGGATCTTCAACAAAAGGAAAACTTTTAGTTAGGCACATGCAGATGATGTATTGAATTGTAAGCCTTACACTTCTTAAAGAAAAATCTATTTATTTTAAGATACAATTAAAATAGCTAAGTTTCTCCTACTTTGTACATCTGAAGACCGTGTGGACCTCTAATAACCTGCTTGGTAGCACCATTTTTAACTTTGTTAAGAGTGCTTCTAGCATACAGTGAGGATTACATTCATGACAGTTTTCAGGAAGTTCAAAGTTTAAATTTTTATCAGCTTGGCTGCACATGTAACTAACACTTGCACAATGATAGAGAAACCAGATATGCCACACTGTAAAATACTGTCTTGGCAGTAAAAGTGGAAAGATTTAGCAGCACAACAGTGAAGCAGTATCTACAAATGAACTTCCACCTAGACTTTAAAAGTATTCAAGACCAAAAAAACCCCCTGCTTAACTCCTGAAGCATTCCTTTGCAGATATCTGGCCAATGATCAGCTCAGTTTTGCTACAGAACCATGGAATAGCAGGTTGCAAGGGACTTCAAGGATCATCTGGTCCAACCTTTCTAGGCAATGCATGACCCAGACTAGATGTTCCAGCATCATCCTAAAGCTGTATAATTTAATACAGGCATTATGTTAGTAATCTGGCTAAACACTGCAAGAAGCTATAATATTAGGCTGAACTTTGGGAATTGAGAGCACAGTAACTCTTTTTCAGCTGCCCTAGTATAAAGCATATATAGTGATACAAAAACCAGAGAAGATGGAATACTGACGTCTCCCAAGAACTGTGTGAGGGGACGACAATAACAACATAATACTGTGCAATGCCTCTTTTCCCTCTGGAGCTACAAATGCTGTTTCGTCTTCTCTCTCCATTGACAAAAGAAGGATTTGGTAGCTATCCCCATTTTCACCAGTAAAATGGTACAAAGAAAGAGAGAAGATAGGTGGTATAAGGCAGGTAACATTTATGATATACTGTCCTGGGTTCAGCTGTAACAGTTATGAATCTCCTTCCTAGTAGCTGGCACAGTGCTGTGTTTCAGCTTTAATCTGAGAACAATGTGATAATTCATCAACGTTTTAGTTGTTGCTCAGTAGCACTTACCCTGATCAAGGACTTTTCAGTCTCATGCTTTGCCAGTGAGGAGGGGCACAAGAAGCCAGGAGGAAGCAGGGCCAGGACACCTGACCCAAACTAGCCACAGGGGTATTCTGTAACACAGTATGTCATGCCCAGTATATATACTAGTGGGAATCACCCAAAGGCCCAGATACCTGCTTGGGTTGGGCTGGGTATCAGTCAGCATGTGGCGACCAGCTGTACTGGGCATCACTTGGTTTTGTTGGTTTGTTTTTTTTTCCCCTTCCCTTTTTAGTTTTATATTCTCTCCCTTTGTTATTTTCATTATCATTACTATTACTAGTAGTTTCATATTACACTTTTGTTACTGGACTATTCTTATCTCAACCTGTGGGGTTTACATTCTTTTGATTCTCCTCCCCATCCTGCCAGGAGAGAGGGAGGGAGTGAGCAAGCAGCTGTGTGGTGCGGAGTTACTGGCTGGGCTTAAACCATGACACATACTTAGAGGGGGGAAAAAATATGACATCCCTCCTCTGTTCTGAGCGAACTCTCCCATTACGATAAAACTTGGCCTCTGCAAACATACACTTGGGATAAAAAAAGATGAAGAAGGAGACGTGCAGCATTAAAAAATGAATTAAAACCTTAAAGCTCCCACAAATCAAGAAGCTCACCATGCCCATTTTAAAACACAGTTCTCAGATTTTGTTTTTAAAGCCTCCAATGAAGGAATGTCAAGAACTTCCCCAAGTAGCGTCTTCCAACAGTTAGAGAGCTTACTCCTTTTATGTAACCCAGACTACTTTTGCTGCAGTTCTCACTTGACTTATTTTTCCTCAAGAAGGAGAAGTTCACACAAAAGTCCATCTCCCCCAAAAAAGATCTGGATGAAGGAGGCAGGAACTTTTACAGAACTGAGATGTAGTCCCTTCTCTCTTTCTTCTGGAGGAGATAAACCTACACATTTTATTTGTTATTTCTACATTACTTCTTTTATTTGTATTACTTTCCCTATTCACACCCATGCTTTATTACTCATGAACTCTAATCTCAACTCTGTCAATCTATATGACCATTAACAGGGAAACTAACATAGCCCAGGTTAATACACCTCACAAGGTCTTTTTCCAAAAGGGGAAATCTTACCAATGTATGCAAAACCAGGCTTAACCAGGAACACTAAATTAACATGAGTAACTTCATGGACCTACCTTGATTTTGATCTTGACCTAGAGTGCGATTCAGAATGTTTGGAGGCCCGCGATGGACTGCGAGATCCTGACCTGCTCTCCGATTTTACACGAGCAGGACTCCCAGCTGGAGATTTTGACTGGGAGCGAGACTCCTAACAAAAAAGACAGTATTAAAAATGGTATTGGTTGTATAAATGCCTAACTCCTAACATTTAAAATACAGTAATTCTATTATACTGATTGCTCCTGAAAAACAAATGGTTAGGCAATACCCTCCAAAACAAATTTCATTTTGCTAACCCACTGTTAATATTGTATGCTTTCCTCAGATAAGTCCCTGCTTGAACCAGATCACCAATTCTCTATTAACTAAGTAATCATGCAAATTCATCTACAACTTGATCATACAGACACTGGAACATAAACCATACATTTACTTAACCTAGGACCCATTCATTCTTCCAGATTCTTTTAATTCTACTTCTCTCTTGCTTTCTACTTTTCTTCATTCTTCATTGAGTTTTTCATTTTTCATACTTCGTGTATTCTTCCCCAATTCAAACAATTCATTATAGCCTTAAAAAAAATATTCAAGTGCTTCTATCTGACCAATCTTCTGTTCAATTTTTTCCCCCATTCAATTTTAATTTTCTGATCTTTAATACTTTTCATTAGCCTTCTTTTATCTTGATTTATCTTCCACATTCTTGGAAAAAACTCTTCAATTTCTTCACGAACATTAACCTTAATGGAAAAAGAACATTTAGTATATTTAAGCACGTGGGGATTATAAAACTCTGCTGGAGTTCAGATGTTATCTACCAAATTGAAAAGCCAGCAGGTAAAGTGCAAGAGACTATTTCATAAAACAACTTAAAAAAATACTCTTTAAAAATGTATAAGTGTCTATGGTCTAACAATAAGCTTACTGAGTTCTCAGTGCTTTACTCTATTTTCAAAGCTACCCTCCTCCCCTTTCAAATGTTTTGTAAGATACACAAATACACTAAAAACTAATTAGCACAAATAAAGTACTGATACCAATAACTGTGATTCCCCCCTAAAATAATTCTTGGTATCAAATATTCCCAATTCTACTCCTACATGTTATTACTTAAGACACTCTCAGTTCAACAGAATGGCCAAAGATTTCTAGTCAAAACCTATCTATGCACATACTTACTCGCATAATACATGCACACAGATATATGCAACAATGCATTTTTCTTCCTACTTTATCTTCCTCATTGTTATTCTGTTCTCCTTGCATACAACTTAATCCATATAAAACAAGATGTGTAATAGTACGGTTCAAAGCAATCCAACAGAAGTAAAGACAGGAGGGTTTTTTTCTTGCATGGTAATGCACACAAGAGAAAAACTAGGAAAACAAGCAAACAAAGAGCTGGTTAGGATTTCCTCATGTTTTAGTTTACAGCATTTCTAGGGAGCTCAGCTATAAAAACCTCTACAGAATAGTATGCTATATAAACCTGTAACTACAGAAGTGCAAAATTCTTAACTAAAAAACATATAGCAAGTCCCCCCCTCCCACAAGTATTAAATTTCACAGATATTTGCATCATTTCTCTTCCTGCCTGTCCTCGCTGTATTTTTCTTAATTTATTTCTTAGACTTCCTATGTCCAGACTTGGATTTTCTTTTAAAGTTAAATTCTGCACTACTTTGTACTACAGAAAATTCTTTCCAAAGGATACTGTCCTCGCATTTCAAGACAAGACATCCACCAGAAATGGAACCTGAGAGACTCGGGTATTAAGTATTACAGCTATGCTACCTTTCCCCTTTACCACAATAAAAAAGACAAGGGACATGCAGAATGTCACCTGCTGAGATAATTGACCTGCCAAACCTAGTAATGAAGACCAAATTTGAACCTTGGCTGTGACACGTGGACCATATAATCAGGTCTACATTACAGGTTACCACTATAAGCTATCTACTGATCTAGCTACATGACTTTCACTGAAATAAAAAGATTTTTTTTGTGCACTTAAATATTACAATTTATTTTTACACTTGAAATCCACTGATCACTGTAAAAAATACATTTCCTTTTATAACCACTATCTTGCTTTTTAATCACTTTGCCTCTATTTTTGTACTCGTTATTGTTTGAGTCTACCCAATTCTTCCCTTTCACTTCATCCCCTGCACAACTATTACCAATTTCAGAATTATTTCCAGTTCCCTCCCTACCAAAGTGATCAGCAACACAGATAATTCTGATTTAGAAAACCTCCTTCAATAAAAAGACAAAGAATTCACCTCAATTACTCTTTCATGAGAATACTGCTTTCTACTTTGTCCATACTTTTTACAATTGAAAGTTCAACTCTTCAACAAGAACTTTGGAAACTTGAACAAAACCAAACCCCCAAACCAGACAGTGGACATCTAGAAGTGCTGGGAGATGCCAAAAATACCAAGGACCAAATAACTCCCATACAACGTAAAAGTTAGTGTCCTTGGCTATTCAACTAAATCTTGCCACACCGCCTATACAGTTTCTAATAGTATTAGTTAAAACAACAAAACTGTATTAAGCTGCCAAAAGCAAATGTTACATCATTTCATGTAGGTCAAGTCCTTTTGGAACTATCTGATCAGATCTTTTAAGGGCTGCACTTGTAAACATACAACTTCACAATTGGTATGTCAGAGATGACAGCTAAGTTCTTACACATTTCAAACTTCCTCAAACAAAGTAACTGTAGATGCAAACTGCAGCTAAAGACAGATTACCTGTTAGTAGTTGCATACTGTGTCTGTCACTGGCAGGCAATTGCATCTCATCTCCTGATGCAACATAGATTGCCTAGTTATATCTCCTACAGTGCTTCAAAAGGAGGCTAACGGAATCACAATAATCTGCTGGAGTTTAAGGACTTAAAGGATGATGCTGAAGAAGTACCTAATAAGATTTATAACAGCAAGTCTACAAGCAAAGATTAAGAGATTCAGAGCTTCAAGCAGTCACAAAGAGGTATTTTCATGAATTTTCCTCCTCTGCTTCCTACTATAAGGAAATAATTACCAACTTTATCTCAGTTTGTATCATAAACCAACCCAACTGTTCTGCATAAACAATCTGTATCCACTCCGCAATATGAACAAGAAAATTAAATAGTTAACATTCTTTCTTAGCACATCATCTTTAACGAGAGAAAATAGACAGCTCTATTACCCAAAACTTCCAAGCCAAATCTCGATTCTGTACTAGTTTTTAAACAATCTATACATGCTGATCTTAACTCCATCATTATCACAGGAATTAATTTAAATACTGTTTAAGAGCAAAAAAGATGAAACTTTTTCTCTGGATCCTCAACAATTTCTTATCTTTCTGTTCTTAAGATCCTCAGCTATTTAATGGCCACAGATATGGCCACATTTCTTAAACTCAGTTTCTCATCCCACAATTCTCTTTTAAAACAGTACATATTTCAATGCCTTTGGCTGTATCGTGCAAATGTCTAGTCACTGGTTTCACCCTTAAAAACTTATAGGCAGATACTGAATGTGACCATGTCAAACTATCTAGATTTGCTGTTGCTAAAGCCTGTAGGAAAAGACAGTCAAGCTAACTTCTTAGCATTCTTCAGCTGACTTCACTTTCAAAACAAATACTATGTCGATCAATAACACTTTCCCCAGGACAAACCAAAAAAACAACAACAAAAAAACCCCACCCAAACCAATCATTTAAAAAAACCTCAGTTGAAATATCTTGCCTCCTCAGAATATGATGCAGTGTACATACGAGGAAATGGGATTGATGATTCACCAAGAAATGAAACTTGCAGCCAAAGAAAATACTGCAGGTAAACACCAAATCTAAAGACTTCAAGCTTCAGTTACTGATTTTCTGGATAAGATAATGCACAGCTAGAAGTATTTAAAGAGAACACTGGAGACTATTTTTTATCCTTTCCACCTTCCCTCTTCCCAGAAAGAGCAATGTGAAATAAAATGGTATGGAAAGGCTATTCCACTGTCCCTCCTCACCTCATGATCACATAAACCCAGTTACTGAACAACTATCAACTTCAGATGATCCAGTTGCGCAAAATGTCAGTCACATAAATGTATTTCACCTGTGCTGGTGCAACTGTCTACATCACATAAATGGTAGGTATAACTTGCTTCGATTATTTTCCTCACGTCCTCCAAAAGAAATGCTACTTTCCAATATAATTATTATTTCAAAACATTTGAAATATTTCAATGCAAAGTAGAATTGCAGAAGTCATTAATAAATATCCTTTCAGTTTTCCACCTTTCATAAAAGGATATGAGAAAAAACATGAGAAAAAAACAAAAAAACCCCACCAAAACAAAAGGCAGTATTCTTTCTTTTATACCACTTTTCTGGCCTCCAACTTCTGTCACTTCTTACCTTACCCTTTTAGAGTACAACAGAAAGAATATCAAAAGTTAAAGTAAGTTTAAATTAGGCTGTCTATAGCAAAGCATGGCAAGTGCAATGGGAAGATAAAAATCATTAAATCACACAGAAACTTCAGTTTAAATTCATTTGACCTTGTTAAGAAATACACATGGGGTGAAAAAAGGACAGGACAAAAAGTTTTCTAGCTGTACCAGCAAAACAATAGTTTAAACCTTACACAAACCCTGTCAAAACTCAAAAAAGAAATTAAGTCCAACTTCATAATTGGACAGAAAAATGTACAAATTCTAAAAAGAAACAGAAATTTAGAGCAGCCTACATTCCCTGGCTAAAACTGTCAATTTACTGACTTCACATTAATCAGAAAGGACAAAATTATATTTTCATAGAATCATAGAATAGTTAGGGTTGGAAAGGACCTTCAGATCATCTTAGTTTCAACCCCCCTGCCATGGGCAGGGACACCTCACACTAAACCATGCCACCCAAGGCTCTGTCCAACCTGGCCTTGAACACCACCAGTGATGGAGCATTCACAGCTTCCCTGGGCAACCCATTCCAGTGCCTCACCACCCTTACAGTTCACATTTTAACCACCGTTTTGTCAGGAATCTACCAACCTTCCCTGTAACTCACAAGTAATTTTTGCTTCATACTCTATTCTGTCACTCATTACTAAAAATATAACTCACCCCTTAATTAGCTATTCTTCTATAAATATTTCAATAATATACATAACATGCTTCTGTATAAAAGGCAACTCATAAGCTATGCTATCTTGAAGACATGCATATTTTAAAAGTTACCAACATCAGCAAACTTTATGCACTTCTCAGTGATACTGCCCTGATTAAAAGGAAGAAAAAAATTAAAAAAAAAAGGGGGAGGAAGATTCAGCAAAAAACTTTTTGCAGCTGCAAGTTAATCTTACTGAGGCTTGAAAGTATGCCTCTTCAGGGAGGGTTCTGTACTCGCTCCATTATCACATGTGGAAGATAGGAAATGGAATTTGTTTTCAAAAGGAACAGCCTTCCCAGATGATATGATCCAGAACAACACAGAATTCATTAAGCTTGAATAAAAAAAAAAGAAAAATTTGACTTCCAAACAAAGTCTCCTTTCCCACACTGGCCATTAGAAACCACAGCACTCTCCAAGCAGAACTCCTGAGCATAAGCAGACCCTCATGCCGGTATTTCAAAAGGTATGGAATGAAGAATGCCTTTAGTTCCACAGAGGTGGCAGACTGCCACTATAGGAGAGACTGAATACAATAGCTAAACAGCCTTCTCCTCTATCATCCACCCTCCCCGCAAGAAATAATTTAAAAACTGATCAGATTTAGGCAACTAACATTAGAACACATATGAAATTAAGTATTTTGCATATAAGCTGCATGAAGCAAATATGAGAAATATTCACAGTTAAGCCAAAAGCTGCTTGCAGATATATGAGCTACAACAAGACAGCTCACATGCAAAAATCGTATTTCTTCAAGTACTTTATTAGAGCAAGATCACTGTGAGATTCTGCTGCGCAGGTAGAGGCATCTCATTAGGATGAAGGAAGACAAATAATGTGGAGTTCTAAAATGGAGTTCTATCTTTGTTCTGATAAACAGTTTTACCTATTTAGACAAAAGGCACATTAATATTGGTAGAAAACTAATAAACTTTTAAGATTATTGAGTTTAATCAAACATCAGAAGCTAAAGCAATTGATCAGTTTCAAGTGGAGCTACTGCAGTGACATTTGTTCACACTCTTAATTTGTCCACTGCTCTGGGGACATTTTAATAAAGCTGCATCACAGAATGCACCCCAAATGAATGAGGTGCTAGTGAAAGAAAATAAGAATTGCCTGTCATCTGACAGTCATCAGATACATATATATATATGTATACATATATAAACCCAAACACTCAATTGTCTAACCTGCTCAGAAAAAACATTCTATGGTGATAAAATTCTATGACTTCCCCAAAAGTCAAGTCACTGGATAAGAAGCACAACTTAGAGCTAAGTTTATGGAGATTAAGAAGAAAAAACCCCAACATTCTATCTAGCACATCCACTGTATTTCTCCTTCTGTCAATTTCTTTCACTAACTCACCATGCTTGAATGAGGGAATTTCTTCGTTCAACCAGCCACATTCTTAATACAGAACTTGCTTAAGTTGAAACAAAATGATACAAAACCAGAGCAGATGCTAATTAGTCTGAGCATATTTATTAACATTTGCTTTAAAAAGTCAATAAAAAATAAAAAGTTCAAGAATGAAAAAAAAACACCTCCAAGCTTATCTCTACAATGATTTTATGCAAATTTTAGAAATATGCTTTTTTTTTTAGATAGTGCAGTCTCATTGGAAAGTTATTTCCACGATTTTTTTACATTTCCTGTTCAGAATAATTAATATTATGATCTTAATAAAGAGGCAAAACCTAAATAGTACCTTAATGTTGCTAAAAATACGCTCTTTTAAAAAAAGTAAAATCCCTGATCATATTGTAGAAAAGTTTTTGAATTTAACTGAATTATTGTAATTTGTCAACAATTTTTTCTTTCACAAAGTAGCAAACCAGGAAAACCATTTCTAATTAATCTCTCTAAGACAAAGCTTATTACATATCAATAAGCACCTTCATCTTAGTATCAGACTTCACTACTTGCAAGAGTAGTATGGATGTACTTTCAGGACAACATGCATCTGCATGGATAGAATACAAAGTTTTTTAAAAACATGGCACACTATTTAGTATTTAAACTGAGGGGGAGAGAACTGAAAGGGTACAAGTCTTATTTGAGGTGACTTCTTTTCAAGCTTCTTTATATTTTCTGCAGTTCTTTCTTCCATTGAAAACTTACCCCATACACTCTCAGTTCTACATGTCTGCATATAGCAAACTAAAGCACCATGGCATTCACCACCGTGTAGCAGAGTTTTATCCAACTGGGAACAGCAAACTAAAGACCGAAAGTTGTGCATGCTTAATTTTATGCCAGCAAGCACTTTCAGAGGAAATGAAATACAAAATGTTGCAGCCTGAAATATAATTTTGTATTTCAAGTATTTTAATAGCATCAACAACCAAAAAAGTATTACTGAAGGAAAAAAAAACCAAAAACGTTCTTTATTAATAGCACCAAAAAAACTCACCTTAACCTGTAAATGAATTACTTACCTATCATTATGTTCAGTTACAAAAACAAAACAAAACCCACTGGTAGATAAAGACACTGCTAAATGTCAGACTGATTGAAAAGGTCCAGTGTTATGGAAAAAAAAGAATTAAAGTTTTCCAAATAAAGATTCAACATGATCAGAAGCCCTTTCCAATAGGTGCATTTTCCACCACCAAAGAAAGAACAAGCCAGATAAAAAGCAGCAGTCTCAGAAACTGCTACATAGGACTTTTCAGACTCCACATGCTCTCAAAACATTACTTTGCTTCTACAGTTGCCAGAGGACAGTGTGCAGAAATACTGAACCTGCACAGCTGTATCAGCTTCATAATATGAATAGATACATTAAGGAACCTAATAAAAATATTAAGTCAATGAACCCAACATAAATATTTCCTAACAATAAACGACAGTGGGAATACAGGCAAGAAAATAATAATAATAAAAAACCATAAATCTGACTTTAAGATGGTAAGTTGAAGTAAAAACTTCAAAAGTTTAACAACAAAACATAGTTATCGCTCAAATTTCTCAGACTCAGTTAATTTTCCCTTCAGATACTACATTACCTAGCTGAAAAGACCTTAGCTATACTGCCATCTTTGTCCAAGCAGCCATCATAGAATAGATTATCTCACCTGGGGAAGCAGCAGCAGTCACTACACTGTCAAGTGCAGCACAGCAGTGTTGGTTTTGGGGTGTTTGTTTTCATTTTGTTTGTTTGGTCTTTTTACTAACATCACAAAAGGTAACAATATTCGTGTAAAACAAAATATTAATGGAATGCGAAACTACTCTTCAATAATTTCATTGCTTGTTTCCCCAAACAGTAACCGTATATAAGTAACTGCAAAGTTGCTGTCACTGGCTCATCAAAGAAAGCGACCGAAAGGTTGCTGAGCTGTTCCTCTAAAGGATCGCTTAAAAGAGAAAGCAAGAACAACAAATCTCTGCAAAGTTAAAGAGTAAATAGCAGTGGAGTGAGGACAAAGCAATTCCTGTTTGCCCTGATCATCACTAAGGAAGAAAGCCATGGAAAATATACAGGACCAATCATACGTGTACATGAAAAACCGCAGCGATCAGAGGGGAGAGAGAAGGAACAGGCTTAACAAGGTTACAAAGCCACAGCAGCTTGTTGAGAGAAAGTCTCCAGCTGCGTGATCAATGCGTTTCAACGGTTTGACAACGAAGGCCATACCTCCCTGATGGCTTCGGGGACCGTGGCCCGAAGAAGATCCTGCCTGCGGGCCAGCAGTCAGGAAAGACAGCGCACCTCTCACAAAAGGACCGGGTCTCTCCTCTCTTTGGCGGGCGGAGGCCTCGGCTACACCGCGCGGGACCGCGCTCTCCATGCCACGACCAGGGGCCGGTACTACCCGCGGGCAGAGCGGTGACGGACGGGGAACGGCAGGGACCCCAAAGCCTAGTACCGGCACACAACAGAAGGCCGGACAACAGGGCGGCTTAAAATCACGGGAAAGAAAGAAAAGGGAGAGAACAGCAGGGAGAAACACCGGGCTGCAGCAGCGCTCCCAGCCCTGTTCTTAGATAAAAAACAAGCGCTATCACGGTGGGGGAAAGCCCACACCGCCCGACCGCAGGGCCCGCACCCTGGCAGGGGGTGGGGAGTGATACGAGAAGGAAGCATCTGAAGATTCAGGCAGCGGAGCTCAGCCCCGCGTTAGGCCAGTTCCTCAGCGCCAGGTCCGAAATACCAACCAAGCAAACAAAAAAAGAGACAGGGAGAAGAAAGAGATGCGAGCGGCCCAGGCCCAGTCCAGACTCGGGCACCTGAAGAAGCCATTTTAGAGACAGGCTGTGTTGCCCCCACCCCTAGCGGGCCGGAGGAGGAAGAGCGCCCTCCCCCCTTCCCCGGGGCAGGTCACCCCCCTCCCACACGGCCTGGGTCGAGTCGGGACGGCTACTCACCCTCCCCTCGAAGTTGTTTTCCTCCACGTCGCTCATGTCGGCGAAGTCCTGGACACGGGACTGGGCGAACGGGGACGCTAGTCCCGAGCAGCAACCGTACCCACGGCCACTACCGCTGTTATTGTTTCTGTTATGACTACCGCGCACCGCCACCTCCCTCCCCCCCAAAGCCTCCTAAGCCGTCTCCCGCAGCACCGCAAAATGGCGCCTCCGCTCCGTGTGCGCCCGACACCGCGCGGGAGGCGGAGCCCGCCTGTCACAAAGGAGGAGACGCCGCCGGCGGCACAACGAGCGCGCCTCGACCAGCCTCGCGAGGGCCCTCCGAGCATGCGCAGATGCTTCTTCCCACCCCCCCATTATCGGGGGCGCGCCTTCGCGGGAGCGAGCGTAGTGCCCTTCCAGCCAGTTTCGGTGGCCAGGTACATGGGGTAGCTCCCGTCGCTCCCCGGATAACTGATTTCTTCCTTCCCTTCAATCCTGTCCCGCCCGGATCGCGGATGCTCCTGCTCAACGTGCGCATCGGCCTTGCGTTCAAACCCGCTGTGGGGAAGGGTGTTTAAAGTTTATGTGTTCGGGTACCCGCTGTCGGGCAAGCGGTTATTTAACATGCAAGGCTGGAAGGGTGGAAAGGGTGCTTTCCTTTTACTAAATTGAAAACAAAGGCTCGCGATTCAGTCTGAATACTTCCAGGAAACAAAGGCCTGAATTTCCGCTTGCAATCCGGAGAATTGTCTTTCAAGCGGGATTTTACCGAAAGGCTTCTCTGCTTGGCCACAGCTCAAAGGCTGAGTTGTGGCCGAACAGAGGAGATCTTCCTTTGTGTCCTACGCGGTTTTGGCAGTTCTTCCTCCAGCAGAAGCCAGTACTTACAGCAGCCCTTATCTCGCAGGCAGCGGAGGCTCAGCACCGAGGCCAAATGGGTTGGAAAGGACAGAGCAATAGATATGCAAATTAATAGAGGAGGACAGTCTACAGGTACAGAATGGCATGGGAAAGAAACAAAGATAACATCGCAGCAGCAACCTACTTTTGCGGTTTTGGATTTAAAAAGCTAATACAAGCATAGCAAGTTTTTAACCCTGAAATCCTGGGATTTTATCTGTCCCTTGGGAAATGATGCTGATTCTTGCGCACAAATATGAGGAACATGCAAACACTGTTAAGGTATGATATTCATATGTCACTGAGGAGAAACAGGGTGCTGGATATTATTTTGTGATACAGTTTTTACCACACATCTTGGGTAAGGGGAAAACCTGTCACATAATATTGTGAAACACATGTTCATGAAAGATGACCAAATACACAAGGCCTTCAGGCAATAGGAATTAGGTATGTTATTAACAGCTGAGCGTTCCTGTCAACAGAGGATACATTTACAAGGGAGACAGATTTCTTAATAGAATTTTGTGACCTCCACAAGAAGCTCTTCCTGTTATTACACCATTGACAGATTTCCCTTTCTCTCCCCAGTAAGCTCCAAACACAATGTAAACTACATTTGCAAAGGCATTACAACTGCTCACTGCATGTCTGTGAAAATAAAGGATTAATCACTAAGAAAACAGTACACTAATAAATGGCAGTAAATAGCTGCAGTGCATTTGTTCTGTGAAGTCCATTTCAGATTACCTGGTTTTGATCTTTTCAAGAGGAAATCTTCATAAGGAAATACCCACAGAAACTGGTGAGGTGATTCCACTTTTGAAAATACTTCTAGCAACAATTCTATTGGTGCTGCACAACATACAGTCAATCTGTTCACTCAAAAGCTTACTCACCAAGTATTTCAAGTTAGGTTGTTTGTTTGTTTTTTTGCCAGTCATTCAACATTGTATAACTTAGCAACAGACTTTTGCCCCTGGGATGGATTACATAATCAAATAAATATATAATTCCCTTAATGCAGTTTCTTCTGAATATTCTTCTATCCAGTTCTACACTTGCATAATTTTATCAAATTTAAATTAACTCTTAGGTGAATACCAATATTTTCCAGATAAACAAGCAAAAAACCCAAACAACCAAACACCAAGTTCTCCAAAATATGTTTCACGAGACTCTGAAATAAGGTACTGTGAGCTAGTTGACATTAGAAAAGTTTTATATTCAACTGATTCATCAGCTGACATAATAACACCTGCCAATAGTTTTGTCTATCTGCTTAGGTCTAGGCCACTAACCCCACCAGTGTATCAATCTCCTTTTTCTGTTAGAGCAATGGATTTAACTACTGATCTTTTTCCCGCATCTAATCCATGCCAAAAAGAAAGGTTGATGACCAGAGAGGAGTCAGGCAGGCTCTGATGCACGCTGGAAAGGAGGGAAGCAGGGAAAGCTGCAGTACAGTGCCGGTGTGGAGATACTGATGAGAAGCTGAGGCAGTAGTTGTCAGGACAACACTTGCTCTAAGTATTTATTTTATAGAGGGTGCGGTGTTGCAAGCAGAACCTTCCCCTTACACCCACCTGCAGCACCTGACCAGTAACAGGTACCTTAGCTTGTCTAGGTAGACAACCCTGAAGGGGTTGAGCTAGAGTGAATGACAGACTCCTGAACACTGGCAGCTGTTGGACGTGCCCTTATATTCACCTTAGTTAAGTGATATCTTTAAACTGATTAAGCCTCCTTTAAATCCCACCTTGCAGGAAGAGCTTGAGGTAACTTGTAAGCACAGCCCTACACCTACAATGGGTATTATCTACATGACTATTGCGGTGGGAGCTCACATAGTGCCCCAGCCGGCAACAGCGCAGCTTGTACAGCTGAGGGCTACAAGAACCAAAATATGATGAGGGCAAACCGTCCCTGCACCGGACCTGAGGAGGGACAGGGCTGTTTCTGAGGCCACTGCCAACGTTCACTTACGCCGTTAGAGGGCAGAAAGCGATTCCTTCCCTGGCTTGAACTCCAGCAAGCAAACTACTCACGGGCATCGAAAGGGAGCGGACAGGTTTCCCGCTGCCCAGGGGATGAATGCTTCCAGGAAGGACTACTAGCCCTACAGTTCTGGATAGCCCTCCCGGCCCCGCACAGCATGCTGCGGCTCTCTCTGCCGCTGTGCTGCAGGCGAAAGCCCTGCACCAAACCCAACAACCGCCTCACTCAGAACCTCCAGCAACACACCCCGTGCTTCTTCCCCAGCGGCTGGGAAGGCGAGGAACGGGGGCAGGCACCGGGCCGCGCATGCTCCCCATAGAGTGCTGCAACCCCTTGACCGAGTTGGGCGGGGCCTGAGGTGGTGCGTCGCGGGGCGGGCGGAGCCGAGTCGCGGCAAGGGGTCTGGCAGACGGCTGCGGATCGGCGGTGGAGTTGAGGTAGTGTGGGGTGTTCACTCAGGGGCGGTACCGTTCTTCCTGAGGTGCCGTGCTGAGCGGCTGATAGGAGTGGAGTGTGAGAGCTGTGCCCCTGCTTGAGGAAGGAAGGGCCTTCAGCTGAGTCGGGTGGCGTGAGAGTAGTGGAGGCCCATCAGTCCGTGTGGGGAGCCGGGGTGGCCCCTGCTGGCCTGGGTGGGGAGCAGAGCGGCCGCAGCCTGGCAGTAGCTGCAGGGTAAGCCCAGGTTTTCACTTCGACTGAGCGCTCCGCTTTGCTGTCCTCCTCGGGCTCGTCCCCTGCTTCTGCACAGGTTTGTGTGCCTCCCTGGCTTTGGCCGTGCTTCTGCTTCCCCCGTTGGCGCTTGTGCAGCAATCAGCTTTCCCTCCTCCCTCCTTCCCTCCTTTCGTGGTTCTGCTGCGGGTCGTGCTGCCGGCAGGGCAGGTCAGGGTTCCCTCTGCTCGGGCTATCGGTGGCTGTGTTCCCTTCTCACAGGTGCGCGGGGATGGTGAGTTCCGCTAGAAGGCCGTGAGCCAGGGCTGTGGTGCAGTGTCCTTGGGTGCTGAGGAAGCAGTGAAGGAAATAAGGGTTTTGTGGTTTCCTTCCTCATCTGTCATAAACTGTGACTGCAGTGACTCTGCAGGATTGATGTCTGCCTTGTACTGTCGGGACATAACTTTCAAAAGCATGTTTACAGTGATGTGATGGAACTTCGAAACAAGAAAATTCTAATTCCTATTCAAGCAAAGGTGGGATCCTTAGTCACGTTAGGTTAAGTAATCTGGCACTAAGAAGTCTGCATTAAAAAATAGTGGGTGAAATATCTAATTTTAGGAGAGTACGATATATGCAGCTTCATGACAGCAGGAGTGTGAAATAATCTTTTCTTCTTACAGTATAATAAACCTGTAACATCTGATATGTTAACTATGCTTTTAATTTTCCGTTAACTTTATTTCTGTAAATATTTATAATGTATTATTCAGTCTGCCTTATTTCTGCAGCATGATTAATAATTCATTTTAACAGGACCTCCAGAATATGAACGTGCTGAACATAATAGCTAAACATGTGAGTTATTCTCACTGTGATGTTTATTTTGGAGCAAAGGGCTTGAATTACTGTTTTGCTCTTGTGAGAATGTCAAAGAAATGAGGCAATATGAAAATGATGATTATATATTCTAAGTTCAAGTGTCATAAGTTGAGCGATTTCAGTTTTAGGTTAAATGTGGAAATTTATTGCTACCTTTGTTTCCGTTTTGACTGCTGGAGGTATCCATGTGTATAAAGACTAAATTATTCTGGCCTCTTTTTGACATTTATGTGTTACAATATATAATTGTTCAATAATTCATTTCAGGTACTTGAGCATTCCAGAGGATTAAGCAATTAGTCTGGAAATCCTTTGGTCTAGTAAATAGGCCTTTTTCCTAAAGCTTTTACAGTTGGAAATAAAGATACTCTTTTTCTTTTTAAGCTTTTGTAGTCTCTGCTTTTAGAGACTTCTTTTAGCTTTTAGCTTCTTGAAAGGGGCACTGGTACTAGCTTCACAAGCTTATGATTTAGCCTGGGGATTGGATGTCATTTAACTGCTAAAAGTAAGATGTTTCTGCTGGAGTTCGTGATCACTTGCACGTTTTCCAAGAGCAGTTAAAAGCAGTAGTTCTTGCATCTTGCCCACGCTGTAAGTAGGATAAATGCATGCTGTCAGCTTGAATTGTCAGCCATGTAGTCAGTATATCTGAAGACTAGTAAGTGCTAGAAATAGCCATTAAATTGTTTTCAGTAGCTGTCAAAAATCTGTGGGGCACAGTCATTCAAATGAATGTGTTTTGTGCTAGTACAAGTTTACTGCTAAAATGTACTTTATATGGCATTTTTTATGTGACAAGCTTTTTCACCTGTGATTGAAAACCTGTACCATTACACGAGCTGGTTTTCCTCATATAAGCATTATTAATGGTCTCCTAAATTTGTGATTATCAACTTTATGAAGAATTTATATAGCCATTTCCCTATGTAATTTAAAGGATTAATTTTGGGTCGCTCAGAACTAAATGGCTACTTTGCTTGTGGGAAACAGACCCAAGAAAAGAGGACTTAAGACTTATTCCACTGAAATTGGTTTCTTCCATAATATTGAAGAAGGAAGAGGCTACCATTCTATAAATAGTCCAATTAAATTTCTGGGTACCTTTTACTTAATTTTAACAATGAAATATTTCGCAGTGCATATAGCTGTGGCCTCACTATGCTAAGATAAACTGACAAGTCAATCTAGAAATAATAAAAGATGTAGAATAAAAGAACCTATCTGTCTTTAATGCTTCCTACAGTGTTAATCTACTAAAATCTTCAAATGGATCAGGCTCCTGGGAAGGAGTGTGACTCTGAGGCCAGGTCTGTATTGTAGTTTTACCACTGAAACAAACCTTGCATACATCCATACTCAGCTGAACTCTGCAGGTTTCTTGAAATAAAAAAGACAAGTTAAATTCTTCCTCTCTCCTTTTTTTTTTCTGTTACTATTCTACGGGAATTGAGTTTGTGTAGGTGTTGCACCGTGTGTACATTTATGGCCATTTCTGCAGTGGCAAAGTCTCCACCACTGCAGCTGTTAGTTGACTTTCCCCTCCCTTTTCAGTTTGCTTTAATGACACGCCCCCCTTCCTCTTAATTCTCTTTAAAATGTTCACTGAAAATCTCTCTCTTCTCAGTTCATAATTGCCGGTCTGGCTTTCTAAAACTAACTACAGTTAGCTGAACATTATCATCTTGGAAGGAAGTTTTGGGGTGCCAGGGACTTTGGAAAAACTGATGCAAACACAGCTGTGAAATTTCAGGGAGTAGAGGTATTAGTTAAGGCTTTGAAAGGGAGTACTTGTCATAGCCTAATGTTCAACTGCTGTGAAAAAAATTGTGGCAGTCCTATTGGGAAATAGGAACTTAAGAAGGTACCACATGCTCTGTCATGTGGCTCTTCTGAGCAAGAGTTCTACTGCTGTGACCCGAACAACAGCGATAAAGCATAAAGAAATAACGAAGTGTCCCAGATGGAATGAAGCTGAGATTTCTATTTATTTATTTTTTTAAAGAAGCTGATACAGAGATGTAGAAACATTTTGAGGCCCAGATGGATCCAGTGGGAGGAGGGGGACTTCAGCAAGTATAACATACTGTCCCCATTGATATCTGCTTTCTTTAATTTTCTTCACAACCCTTGCCAAGTCACTTCTCCTCTCAAAATCTTGAATCTTGGCTGACTGCCCACAGGCAAAGAACAAAGAATTTCTGTTCTTAAATAGTTGATTTGTTTTAAAAGCATTTGCTGAGAGTACTAAGCAAAATAAAGGGGAGACATGCTGGAAGAAAAGCTAGGATATTTTAAGGTACCAAAGAGTACTTGAGCAGACTCCTTAGACATGCAAAAAAAAAAAACCCCAACAACTCAAACCAGTTGTTGGAATAAAGTGTAAAATAAAACCAATGCAAATAGGAGTACCTGCCTTCAAATTAGAAACAAGTCAGCACAAAAGGTAATTTAGTGTGTGGGCGCTCAGATAATTTTATAGCAGAGCCACTGTAAACTTGATGTGTGGGTTTTCAAGTCTAAAGCAGTATGGTTTTCCTTTCAACTCAAAGTCCAGCGACAAAACAAATCGGTTGTGTGCTGTTCTTAGAAGGCCGTAGGAGGTAAAGCTTCCTGATTTAAGATACGGTTGAGGTTGTCTCAGCAGCTCATCAGCACCTCATTGAGAGACTGGTGAGGGAACTGGCGGTAGCACACAAGCAGGTTTTCTTCTCTCTTTGTTGCAGCGCTAAAAGAAAAGGTTTTCTTGGTAGTTACCCCTTTTTGCTATTCCCTTAAACCTCTTGTCTTTCTATATCACTTGGAATATCTATTAAAGTTATTCCTCAAAATATGGGTAGCAATAAGGCAAGGGTTTGTTTTGTTTTGTTTTTTTTTTTCTTTTAGCATTTCCTGGTGATTCAAGTCTGGGGCATGCAGTTAGGGAGTGAAGGAACATATGCTGTGGGAGAAGGTATAAAGATAGATGTCCTGGAAAAGACACCAAGCACTAGGCAGACTCCTTTGTCAGTGCATTCCAAAAGTGATACAGAACTGTTAAAACCTGCAGTCCTGCAACTATCATTTTGATAAGGCCGCCTTTTTTTATTTCCAGAAATATGCCTTGTTACCTATTCTGAAGATGGCAGTGTGTTATATAGTGCTGGGGTTTTTTTTATTTGAGCCTAGCAGCTATTAATATAAATTCTGTCTATTAATATAAATTCTGTCTTCTATCACCTAATCTATGATGCAGTTTCCAAAGACCCTCAAGGCTTATTAGCACATAGGTACAACATTTTGATGGGCTTTGGTGCATCAGGTATTGCTGAGGTTTTGCCTTCTCTTTCCCTCCCTGCTGGTGACATTTTTCTGTTGACCAAGTTTTACAGTAACAATAATAGAAATACTTCACATGCTGAGAGCTGATGTCATCAAAAGACAGCTCAAACATGGTTTCACTTCTTTGGGGTCATGTGTTTCTGCTGATTGTTTGCTTCCGAGTAGAATGTTCTGCGCTTTTGTGGTGTGGGCAGTTGTCTGAACCTGATTAAGGAACCTGGGAACCAAAAGGCAGTGTTTGTCTGCAAAAATTACCAGTACGGATGTGCCAGTACAGGAAAACGGCACCTTTTTAAGAACCAATGTGCTCTTAAAAATATGAGGCAGGTGATTCTTCCTTGGGCAGCAGTTTTAAATAATGCATTCTGTGGGTAAGGTGATTTATTAGAGGAGTTTGTGTTCTGTGTTATAGGAACGGAGAACTGAAGTTTCTGCGTATTGCCAGGACTTGTGGTTTTCCAAAACAGGACATACTTAACTTCTTTGTCAGCTGCACCTCATGCAGATTTTTCTCCTACTGCCAAACCAATAGCCATCTAAGACTGCAAACATCATTTTTGGCATTCCAGAATGCCTCAGCATGTAGCTCCTGAGCTTCTGCATGCTTATTCATTGCCCCTGTCTTCTAAGTTTAATTGGTTAGTGACTATGTTCTGTGCCTTTTTTTTCTGCATGCATCAGTCATTCTTCAGAATTCCCATTTTCATTGCTGCACAGCAACTGCACTGACAGGTTTCCAAATAACACAAAACTAGCCTGTCTGCACTCCGAATGGTCAGCACAATGTCTGGCAGCTGAATGACTGTGATGCTCAAAGTTTTATGTTGGAAAATAAAAGATTTTGGAGGTCACAGAGGTAAATGGGCTGGGAGAGGGCCTCACCCTACGTAGATGCAAAAAAGGAAACTAATAGAATAGAGCTGGTTGAACAGTGAGACTATTTCCTGGTATCTGTAATTCCATGTGAATTTTGTTTTTCTGAAACCTTGTTTGGCTATTGCAGTGAGGTATCATTGGTCCTGTTTACAACATAGCTTATTGTATATTAATACAGCAATCTTAGTGTACTGGGAGATGTTTGCTGCGATGAATTGAATAGAAATGTCTCACATAGGCATAGAAAAACGATGATAAACATGTACTGGTCTTTCATAAGCTGACTAGCAGAACTGATGGTGCTGTAAGGTGCATTGTAACCTTTTAAGGATTTGGGTATGCCTGGTTTTCATGATACTCTGAGATGTTTCAGAGGACATACAAAGCATTTCTTTGCCTTACAGACCTGCATTTTTTGTGTTGTACTTGAATATAATCTCTGGGTTTCGCTGGGAATAAGTAAAGCAGAATCTGAGGAAGACTCCAACAAATTTCAGGTATGATGTTTTGTTAAGTATGGGCTGGTTTCAGTGGTGAAGAGTCAGTTCAAACTGAAGTCTGATGCTGCTGTTCAGTTAAGTAGCATCAGAGATACTAGAACTTTGCTTTATTACGGAATGTAGAATGAATTTTCTATTGCTTTTTCTTTGGCCCTTGTTCTTTGCTCTTTTTGTTTCATGCACTCAGTAATAAAATTTATACATGATTTTGTTTTGGAGTTGCTGAGTGCTTTAGTTCATTGGTTTCATTGCCAGCTGTATGTCGGTGTTTGTTGTAGTACTGCTGGACAATGTTAAATCCACATTGGCAGGCTTTGGCAATACATTTTTTAGACAACCAGCAGTGGCAACAGTGAAGAAAACCAAATTTTACATCTGTGAAAGGCAGACCTAGTCTCAGATACTTTGTTCAGGAATTGCTTGTAGTTCTAAATTGTAAATTTTCAGAATAATACATATGCACGTTGATTTTAAAGAACTTTGAAAAATTGCCACTTGAGTCATTCACTTCAGCATGCCTATTGAAAGGATTATCTGGAAGATATTCTCCTCTTTACGGATTTTTGGATTGGCCTTTCGCCTGCATAGTCAGATCAGCAGTTTCATTTGGTATGTGTTTGTTCTGTTTGTTCTAGTTGGCTGGTTTTTGTTTGTTCTATTCAGTCTTATTTGGTTTTGTTCTTGTCTTTTCCTTTTTCTCCTCAGATTTTCAAATTTTGTCATGGCTATACTCCTTCATCTTCATGATCGACTTCCTTTTGTCCCAGTCTTCATGATTATAGATGGTAGGAATTCCAATTAGGTGTGCCCTTTTTTCCTGTTGGTCTCTGCAGAGAGTGATGAGGCTGGGTTCCCACCCAGGATAAATAGGTATGAAGGAAGTCTCAGCTTCCTTTTTCCTTGCTTAGGGAGTGGTGGGTAAGGAGGAATATGGAGAATGAAGGAGTGAAGGATCACAACACTTATCATTCCCTCCTCACATGTATGCTCTTATCTCATGGCATATTACCTCTGAAATACTAAAATGAAAGGTCCATTCTGAGGACAAGAGGCAAAAGATTATTCCAATCCATCCATCTTACTTATTGTGCTATTTTCTTCCTAATATGTGCACCTGCTGCTCCAATTCCCTGTTTTCCTACTTGGAGAACACATGGGTATAAGCTTGCTTTTATTTTTATTGCTGCTCCACACTGTGTAATCTTGGAAGGCTCTTGTAGGAAGTGTGTTATGGGTCACTAGAAGGGCATGCTTCAGTGCCCAATCTGCAGAACTTTAAAATGACACTAAAATTCAATTAGGGGGGATGTCTTCTAAAGATGTATAGGAAAAGTGGCAAGTACAGACAGTTCCCTTCATTTTGGTACACCTTACTCCCTATTCCTTTGCCCTCTGTCAGTATTTGGGTGTTAAGCCATTTGCTCAGCAGGTTAAATCTTTGGTTTCCCTTAGTTTCAGTAGTCAGCATGTGCACTGTGAATCAAATATACGTGGCAGAGACCCAGTCTTCAATTCCTGCTGCTCCTTGGCTGGAGTTTATGCAGTCTGTTCCTTTTGGCTCGGCTTCTTGCCCTGGCTTGTGGTCTTACTTACAGTGTGATGCTGAGTTACTTCCATTCCAAAGCTCTGTAATGAGATTGTCTAAATGCTTTAGGAGGAGATATGGCTGGAGATCTGTGGAGAGCTGAACTTAATTTAAATTCTGCAAAAGGTATCTGTTATTGTCAGACTTTTTTTTTTTTTTTTAAATACTGCAGTATGTAAGCTTTTGGGAATAGGGGTTGATACTTGTGGTCTCTCCTTGAAAAATACTATTTGGTCTTCTGAGCCATGATGTAAATACGCTGCTCCTGGACCTTTATACGTAAACGTGTTCCATCATATTTCATACTATTCGGGAATTGTGTAAGGTGCATAATGATGTAGGTACAGTTTATACTTTAGTGTATAAGTGCAGAGCCATGGATTTGGCAAAGAGCTAGGGAAAAGAAGTTTTGGTTAGCTCATGTTTAGGGAGGACCCCTTTCAGGAAATCTTTAACCACACAATTCTGAATAATCATGCTGATACGGTAGAAGATAAGCTTTTATTGTTTTCTCTCTTATGTGCTTAAGACAAATATATGTCTTAAGCATTTTTTTTCTTTTTGGTGGGGGGGAGGGGGTAAGCACAGTTTTTGACCAAAGTACACCAAACTGAATTTACAGTGGGATAGCATGTTGGCTATCTATCTGTGTGTGCAGTCATACCTCACCATTAAGGTGAAGTAAGCTAATCCTCATTAAATGACTTGTGATTGCCTCTTGCACTGGCAACAGTAAGATTTTATGTATTGGCAGTTACTGTAGGGCATTTTACACACAATAATTTGTTACTTTACAGCAGCTTTGGCATCCAAGTCCTAATATTGCCCCTGCCTTGGGCTGATAACTTTCAGAACAATTTAATGCATGTTAGTTTTAGAGCACTTTGAAAATTTGCTACTTGAATCAGTCATTTTGACCTGCCTATTGAGAGCATTATCTGAGGAGTGAAGGTGAAGGGTGACAAGCACAACTTGGAACCCTGCTGAAATGACACTTGTGTTTGCAGCAAACTGTGGTGTGTCGGCATAAGGCCAGTTGTACTGGTCAGCAAAGGCAATAAAAATTGCCATGGAGGCAGAGTTAAGTTTAGATAAGTGCTTAGCAGGATAAGAAATTCTCTCTCAGTAGTCCAATAAAATCAGACACTGAAGTACCACTATAGAAAGTCTGGCGACCCTGTTAAATGTGTAATTTCAGTCTGAAAAGCACTCATGTCAGGCAGTATGTGGGGAAGAATGGGGAATAACAGGTGAAATGTAACTATTATGTAAAGTAAGTAGCTTTATCCAGACTATGTGAAATAATAGAAATTCCCTCTCAAAAGTATTAAATAACTGGAGAAGTTTCAGAGGTGGCTGAAACTGAGAACTATGAGGTAGGCACATGTAAAGAGACAGAAAAGATCAGAGTTGTCTGGGGAAGAAAAATGAGTAAGAGAATGTATACAAGCATATATGTACAAACGTATCATTTATAATGAATCTGGAACATCTGCTGTCACTGCCTGCTAACACAAGAAGAGGGGCACATTTTTGTGTGATTCGTACCATTTTTTTACATATGTTGAAATCAGATATTGGGTATTTAAATGTATGCATTTATAATAATATGGAAATAGGTTCTATGTTCTTCCCTTCAAATTAAATTAAAAATTTCTCGTTTAAAAGCATGTGGTTTGAAGGCCCAAACTTCAGCCACTCCACATGAAAATGAAGGTCTATTTAGTCCTGCACTTTGTTTAATTTGTATCTTTTTTTTTTTGTCCTCCCCCAGTGCAGAGATCCCTGAAGATGTCTGGCTCATATTGCTTCAAACTGTCTGGACATCTGCTGTTTAACTGCTGAAGCTTTTCCACCATCTATTTTTCTCCTGAAGCCTTAATCTATTAAGGGATCATAATTGGCTGCTATGGTAAGACATTTTTAAAGTGGTAGTAAAGTGCTAAAAATGGGTGCAATGTGTCAGTGAATTTTGGTTTTATTTCTTTATTTATTAGCAAGATACAAAATCTAAAAGAATCGTAATGCTGTACAAAACCAGGAAAGGATGGTGCCCAATTTTGAACTAACTAATGAACCAAGAAACTTTGTTCTGCATTTTGTCTGTTTATACTAGGCCTATGCTTCTAAGTGAGAAATAAGTATCAAGTGAAGAATTTCACAAGATCTTTTTTTGTGTGTGTGTATACAAATGATATAACATTTATCAAAATGTTCTGTGTAAGTCCCTTACAAGTCTCTTCTAGATATTGCATTTTGTGTGAAATGCATTTGAGTTTAATGTCAGTTCAAATTATGGTATTCAAAATACTTCAGGTGATTCTAAGAAGCATAAAAGTTTGGGGTTTGGAGAATAAAATTTGGTAAAATTAGAGTAAAACTTGTAAATAACAGGTGAGATGGGAAGATGACTGTATCTCTAAGCCGATACAAATCCACAGCTGCTTGCTAGACCGTGGTAATACTGGAAACTGGTATTTGTCCTTGACCTCCACAACTGTAGCAGTTTTGAATAACCAGGTGATCTTTTCCAAATTTCAGGAGTCCAGACCAACTACAACATGAGAAGATGTATTCAAGATGCATCGAGCCAAAAGATTTTTTCACTTCATAGAATCTTATTTTTATGATGAAATATAATTTAACAGAGCCAGGTTCAATTATTTATCTTGAAATTAAGACACAGCTGTGATCTTCATCAGAAATGTTTCTAGCATTTTCAAGAAAAAATATGTCCCAGAAACTGAGCATGTTTTTACTAGTTTTTGGCATCATCTGGGGTTTGATGTTGCTACGCTACACTTTTCAGTATCCAAGACGCCAAAGCAGTGCCGAGTTGCGTGGACAGATATTAGATCTAAGCAAAAGATATGTCAAAGCACTGGCAGAAGAAAATAAAAACTTAATGAATGGTGGTGGTGGAGCCTCTATGGCTGGATATGGTAAGAGAAAAAAACAAACATTAGTTATTCAAATACCTCTTTTCCCTGCAAACTGTAGTTATACTTTTCTACTTTTTAAAAGTAATGTATACTGCTATGTAAGAGAAAAAACTCTCTGTATTAACAAAGTTGATTTTAGTTTATTCACTGAAGGTGAAGATTAAGATGTGATACAAAATCAAGCTTGAGACATGAGATTTCTGTTTTCCAGGAATATTTTAGATATCTCCAGGTATAGGGCTACTGTTACTTACAGGATTAACAGAAACATTGTGCTTTTTCTGAATCTTAAGCTACTGAGGAGTAAGCACGTGCTTGCTAAGAGGACTGTTTTAGATTGTCACTTCAACATTCCAGATTCTTTTTATGCCTCACTGCTAACTTTCTGCTTTTATTTCTGTAACTTTATTCTCTTCAGGTAGTAGAAAAGCAGCAGAAACCAACATATTGGTTAAGTTTGCAGTCTTGAGACTGCAAGGCAATTATTAGTTTAGGAGAAACTCTTCTTGCTTTAGAAATAGCTATTAGAGGTAAGGTCCCCTGTCTCTATGGCTTTGATACTTGCTGCATCATATCTCTCTGAGTTATGTGTTAACTTGATGAGCATGTGGCTCACCATCTTCTGAAATACAGAAAAGATAGGTTTGGGACTATAGTTTTGAGATCTTCTCAGCTATAAAAATGCCTTAATTGGAACTCTCTAGTCCCTCATGGCTTCTTTTGAGGGAAGGCTGCAGTGAGCTCTAGTTAGTCTCTTAGGTATTAAGTCTGAAGAAACTACCTGTGTTCTGGCAAATTTAAGAAATGTCTCTGTGAAAATAAGGGAAGGATGAGGTTTAAAAAAAAAATGTTTTAAAAAGAATGCATGTAAAGATCTATGTTAATGTACTTTGATCCCCTTTTTAAGGAATCCTTGAAAGAGTGGGCTGTACCAGTTATAGGATGCCCTTAAAAGGCACTCCGATAGGAGTACAAAGAGCAAAAGTGGTTCTGAATGCTTGTGGCTTCTGCTCAGGAACAAGGAGGCAAGTCTGATGACAAGATGAGCAGGAAGCAACTGAAGACAAGGACAGTAGTATTAAAATGTCCCAGTCTTAATTTTTTTCATTCATTAAGTTAATATTTTTGCCAGTCAGACACTTCTTTTTCCTTTTTTTCCTCTTTTCTCTTCCTTCCCCCCCTTTTTTTGTCATCAAGGATTTCCTGTCTTTACTGTGTTAATTACTTTTCTGTGTAATTTCTTTTAAAAACCCTTGTGTACTGTAGCTTTCTACTGCTGCATAAGTCTTGCAGTGTATTTCCAAATGAGATTTGCCTTCTGAGGTTTTGTCTGAAGTTTAATAAAAATAATGAAGTCAACTCTTGGTCTACGTGCTGAACATCAGGCTTGCAACTTGAATAGGCAGTTCCTTTCCTCACTATGGTACTGCAGACTACATGGCCTACTGTGTCACTGACTGCAGACCCTGCCCTGGTTCAAATTGTAACTCACTTTCCAGCCCCTAAGATAACATTGCTAAACCAGAACTAGTTAGTTTTAGAGGGAAAAACTGATCTGAGACTTTCTTCTACTTTGCTACTAGTATTTTAATTTTATCTGGGTTAACACCTTTTTTCTTCATACGTGTATTTTTACTCCCCAATTTCTGGTTAGTTAAGAACTGATGAACTAAATCAGAGGGAAAGAGTGTGTCTGCATGTATTTTGGGGCAATCTTAGCGCCATGTAAAACCTGGCAAGTCCATTTTTTCCAAGTCTGAGAGAAAGTAACATTGACAACAGCATAATTAGCTTTTGTTGAGAGGTCTGTTACTGGTTTTGTGTTCCAGAACATAGGATTTATTTTTACTGTCCTTTCTCTTATTTTTTCAGTTGATATAGGTCTAAATATATGGATGTTTTTATTTTCGTTCTTTATAGCTTATGTAAAAAGTTGTAAGATACTTTCTTGTAGCTGTTTTTCCATGGTAGAGATCAATTATTTAGAACTACCTTTTTTAGGTTAGAAAGTAAGTATATTCTGTTGCTGTCCAAGGCTAAAAGTGATGTAGCTGAGTATCCAATGCTATTGTCAGATTAACTTTGAAATATTGTCTTTGAGAAGTCACTAGTCCAGTGTTCCAACTAGTGGTTCTGTTCTTGCACTGTCTTCCTTCACAGTTCACTATTATGGTGGTATCTTCCTTGCCTAAAATAAGAAAAATCAACCAGCAGTTTAATTCTACACTTGTGTACTAGTCCGCACTCTTTCCCAAAAGTGGGAAGGATAGCAAGTCTTAAGATGTGAGTGTGTTGAAATAGCAGTTCTTTTCCACACAGAGCAAATAACAGGATCTAATTTGGTTAATTTTTCCATTATCTTCAGCTGATCTTAAAAGAACAATTGCGGTTCTTCTGGAGGACATCTTACAACGCCTTGTGAAATTGGAAAACAAAGTTGATTACATCGTTGTGAATGGCTCAGCAACAAATACCACTAATGGAACTAGCAATCAGATGCCAGTAACTTCAAATAGACGTGCAAAACCAGTGAGCAACATTAGATAGCACACAGGGCCACTTTGTGTTCCTACATCTGTGATGGGTAATCTTTAAGATAAGCATTTTATCTCTGGCTAGGGCAATGCAGTAGTTGACTCTAAAAGAAGCATAAACTATTCTATTAACACAGTGTACTGGCTCTGTATAGGTCTAACTTATGTGCATAGGTTCTCAAAGCATTATGTCATCGCCTTTGAGCAATACTTCCGAAGTGATTGTTGTCTTTAATGATATTTTGATATCACAATTTGATGTAGTATGCCATTGGATAATAACAGTAAATGGAAAGCAATGGGGAACTTAAAGGTAGGTTTCTAAATATATTTATTTAAGTATAAATAGAACATATCTTTTGGATAGGTGAGCAGTATTGTAGCTTATTCATGTTTTGTGATCTGCATTAAGCTGAGGTAACTGAGGAAAACATTGCTAAACAGATGTTAGAAAATGTGCATACTTACAATATTTTGTTACTTATTTACTAAAACAATATTAAATTGAGGATAGCATTGGCAGTAATATTTAAAAATTGTGACCCAAAGAATGTCTTTATTTGCACTATTTGTCAGAATAGCTAGAGAGAATTTACTGTATATTTAAGAAAATTAATTATAATAGGAAAGCACCCTAGGTAGTAACACTGTCTAGGTATATCTTTATGCCAGAGTTAGGACAGTTAGAATATCAAAAGCAAATTGTAATCTGTGATACCTTAGATAATAATTTCTTACGAAGATATTTAAGTGTATGTATTTTGTAATTGCAGATAAAATTATTTAAGTGATGGAAATAAGTTTTGGATATGTGAATACTGTTTATTTTTATTCACTGCTGTTTCTCTTGAACCTTTTAGTACCTTGCAGGTCATGATGAGTATAGCATACCATACCATCTCCCTAAACTGCTTTTTTCACTGGGAGTAAAAGCAATGAAAGTAAGCAAGGCATCTCTATACTTAGCACACCCCATGTACTAAGGGTATCTTAGTGTGGAGCATTTGAGAGGTAAGGTGATGTTTGCCTTATGTCTAAGCTAGCCTTACAGCAAAGTGAAGTACAGTGCAAATGCACTATACTTCAAAATATTACTGAAGTCACATTCAAGAGAAAGTGCCACTGAGCCTGTTTATTAAGATGTACTGAGTGTTTTTCTGGGAGAGGGAGGGTATGTTCAGGGACTTCTGCCAAAAGTGTGCTCTTGAGTGGGATTTCTGGGGATGGGTAAAAATGGAGGTGCTTCAGGTATACCATCTGAAGTTTTTGGTTTGGGTTTTTCTTCATTTCCCTGCTGACACTCCAGACTGTTATAAAGGAAAACACACAACCTTAGTTAGAATCCAGGTGATTTTTTTTTGCCCTGTTATATTGTGTGTAAATGTGTACTCACTTCAAGGCAGAAAAATAAATTTTTAATTGTACTTGTAAAAGCTCCTGTTTGTTTTTGTTGTTTTTTGGACAAAGCCTCATCACTCTGGTTACACGTGGTCTGGGTGTTTCTGGACTGGAAAAATCTTACGACCCTGAAGTTTAGTAGTAGTCTCTCTGGTATTCTTTATTATTCCTGTTTGATCACGGAATTCTTTTGTTCTTGAGATCCTCATGCTCTGTGACTTTGCTCAGGTTAGAGGTGAGGGGAGAAATGAATTAAAAATTTAGTTTTTTAATGGTAAATATTCACTTCTGAAAAGTGAAGACTGGTGCTTTAACTTCTTCTGAATCTGCAAGTCTCTACTGACAGTGTGAAGACAGGTTTTTATATCTTATCTGTCTGTGCTTTTCATTCCCTGGGTACTTGATTGGTACCAACCAAAACCTTGATGGATAGTGTCCCTTTGCACTGTGAACAGTAATATGACTAGTTCTCTGTGTGTGACTTTTTCTTTTCTTGTAAGGTATGTGAAATCTTAAAGTTATTAAGGATTATTAAACAAGCATAACAAAAATTGCAAGGTAGTTGTCCCTGTGTGCACATGTTCTATTCAGGAGTTTTGGAGGCTGCTATACTGTGTAGCTATGTACATAGTAATTCATGGTGCCATTAGCAAATAGTTGCTTCTCTCAGGTTTCAGCAGTACAATGACTCATTGGAATTAGCTTGTATTTGACAAATATATAGGGAGAACTGTGAACTACCTGTAAATTCCATTAATGAACATGCTCACTGAGTCATAGAAAGGTTTGGGTTGGAAGGGACCTTAAAGCTCATCCAGTTCCAACCCCCTGCCATGGGCAGGGACACCTTCCACTCTAGAGCAGGTTGCCCCAAGTCCCATCCAACCTAGCCTCGAACACTGCCAGGGATGGGGCAGTTGCAGCTTCTCTGGGCACCCTGTGCCAGCGCCTCAACACCCTCACAAGAAAAAATTTTTTCCCATGTCTCATCTAAATCTCTCTTTCAGGTTAGTTCTCCTTGCCATATCCTTACATGTCCTTGTAAAAAGTCCCTTTCCAGCTTTCCTGTAAGGACCCCTTCAGGCACTGGAAGCTGCTGTAAAGTCTCTGGTGTCCATTTCCTGGTCGAACAAGCCAAACTCTCTCAGCCTGTCTTTATAGCAGAAGTGCTCCAACTCTCTGATCATCTTCATGGCCTTTTCTGGTCTTGCTCCAATATGTGCACATCTTTCTTGTGTTGTGGGCCCCAAAGCTGAAGGCAGTACTGCAGGTGGGGCCTTGGAGCAGCATAGAGAGGGGGGAATCATCCTTTTTGACATCTTGTCATGCTTCTTTTGATGCAGGCCAGGATATGGTTGGCTTTCTGGGCTGTAAATGACCGTGGCCAGCTCATGTTGAGCTTTTCATCAGTCAACACCAGTATTAAGAAAGTAACAGGCTGTTGCACATGAAAACATTGCAAAAGTCTAAATAATTTTTTAGCTGCTATAAAAAAAAACCCTCTCCCATTTTGCACTTGCTGTTGAGGAAGGCTTACTACCAAATATAGTAAATTGAACCCCACAGACAGCAGACTGCATTGCTTTGTAAAGCACAAAATAATGAAAGGACAAAATCATTAGGTAAGGAGGGTCCTATCTGGATTAACTGTTAAAGGTGTCAATTGATGCTCTACATCACCTTTAAAAAATACCACACCAGTTAGATAAGAATGTTTTAGACGTTTATTTCATTCTGTTAATTTGAATATTTTTAGGAATTAAAAGGCTTTTAAGAAAACCTAATAAACTGGAATATTAAATTTTATGTAATTAATTTTTCTAAACAAACTTGTAGAGGTTCCCAAATTTAATCTATTTCTGCATTCCCACAAAGAATGGCTGCAACAGCAGCAATTACCCTCAGAATACATATTTATACAGGAGGCGCTTGATCACTTAGGCAATTTACACACGTCAGAGATTATGTAGCCTGCATTAGCAAATATTCTTAATTAGAATTTAGATCTATCTAGCCAGCTTCTTTAAATAGCTGTGCTAATGAAAAACAAGTATTTGGCAGTTACTTGGAAGAGCAGAGAACTCTGCAATATGTTGGACATATTGCTGGATGCCAATGCTACTGATGTTTCACCACACTGATGACAAGAACCTCTACAACCTTGTGCTGTATTTCTGTGGGTTTTAAATTATTTCATTAAAAATATCAGCAAACTTCTGTGATCCAGCAGTGGACAAGCAGCTTGTTAAGATCTGTCTGTTCATCCATTCATCCCAAAAGTTCTTTAATATGGATCTACTCAGTGCTTCTTCACACACAATTGTGAGACAATGCTTAGATACCTGAAGTACATTAAGATGACTCTGGTAAGACTCAAAAATGGCTTAGATGAGGAAAGTAATGGAAAAAAACTAAAGAATTAAGACTATCTTCCCTGGGATGTTTGCCTGTTGGTTATTTGGTTGTGGAAGTTGAGAACTGTATTGAGAACTGTGGTGCTTTTAGCTGTTCACACAGCGATTGGTACACTCTTTTCTTGCCATTTTTCTTCATTAGGATTTTAGGGAGTGGATCTTGAAAATGTTTTTGCTACCTGCATTAAGCCTCCATTCCCAGGCACAGAACTATTACCTGTTACCTAGTGAAATAGCTGGTAAGCGCTCATGAGTGCAATGAGGCAAATTACAGCTGGGAAAATTCAAGTCTTGCAATTTACTGTAAGATGTCGAGCAAAACTGAAACAAATACCTCCCACAGCCCTTTAATCAGGAGTCCTTTATATTAGGGAGGTTGTATGCTCCCTTGTCCTCTAAAGAAAAAGGAAATTAAACCAATACCAACTATCCCCAATCCAGCCTAAGAGCCAACCAACCCTAAGGAGATTCTGTGTTTCACAAAACTTGAAGCAGGTCACTTTGGGGGGATTTGTGCTATTATCTGAAATGGGAAATACGTAGGTGCATCGTAGGAACTGTAAGCACAAGTACAGTTTTAATATTCTTTTAAAAAAATAAAATAATGTTTGGCAACACAACCAAATGCTGTGATACTATCAAGCATTTTGGATGTGAGGCGAGTTGTAGGGTTCTCTGCCTTCTTTTTGGCAAGCCCTTGGGTTCTTCACACAACCTCCTGCAACTGCAGAGCTCTCATACCTCTCAAAATATCCCTATAAAGAAGGCAACAAGGTAGAACATGCAGCTATTTTCTTGCTACTGCTGTTGATAGAAAAGGCAGCTGAGACCCTCTCCTTATCCTTTCCTTGTCCTTTTTTCTTTACCCTGCACACCTGAAGTCTAGTTTTGCCATTCTGAAAAGTGCTGTTATCTTAGCAGAATGGATGAAACTCAGCTTCCACCCTCTGCACTGCTTGAGCACAGATGTCATGGATGTAGCTGGTGAAAGAATACAAGTCAGAGGCACAGAAAAACAGGCCACAAATGTCAGGGCAAGATGTATCATGGACACTGACATACACATTGCTGTATCAATCCCAATAATGCTAGTTTCATGTAAAACTAGAGGTAGCATACTATTAGAGTATCTTTAACTTGCTGCTTGCTGAACAGTTTTACAAGCTGTTGGTTGGGGAGAACAAACAATTTACGATATTTCATTTCATCTCAGTTTGTCTGGGATAATGCACTCGTGCTTTTGTATCTGTTTAAAAATATCATTTAGGTTATGAAAATGAAGCTGAAGTTAAAGAAAAAATTTCACATCACATGCACACATGAAATCCTAAACACCAGCAGCATCACATCCTACTGTATTGTCTTATCTGTAAGCAATCTTAATTACTACAAATTTCGCAGCTATGTTTGTTAGTACCTCCAGCAAGTAATTGACCTGTGCTTGTGTATCAGCTTACATATTCCTGGTGGCATTCATCAACTTACTCTGTTTGGTAGCTGTCTAATCATGTTCTGTCTCTCTGATAGGAAAACTGAAGAGAACCATGCTGACATTTTAAAATGCCTATAAACTAGAGTTAACTATATGAAACTTGATTTTTATTGTAGCATAATGTGTGGTCATGGCTAGAAGTTTGTGAGTACTGCTTGCATTTGCCTTTATCAGAATATCAGTAGCAAATACAGAAGGAGGAAACAATTTGATGGAAACTGTTTCCATTATTCTTTATGCCACTTCTTTTCATTCTCAGAATAGCTAATGAGAGACTAGATGCATAGAAATAGAATTACTAACTGCTACTCCAGAATAACTACTACTTCAGAAAGATGACTTGAGGTCTAAAATATTAAAGCAGTTATTTCTGAATTATTTATTCTTGCATTAATAAAGTAGCTCTCTTCCATTTACATAGGTATTTCACTGACATGAATTTTAAAGCACTTGTCAAGCTTGTGAGGATTTTAAAAAATGTAAAGGGTCACACATTTTATTGTTAACAGAGGGTGTTGAGAGAGACTGTCAACACCCTACACGGCATTAAGCTGTTGCCTTTGATGGGTAGGCAGCACCTTAGGTCTCAGAGAGCTGTACTGTAAGTGGAGGTCCATATGTTCAACCCATTTTGATGTGTTCAGAGATCTTGGGCCAGCAGCATCCGTATGCTACATCACAGCCATAGGAGGTAAAACATGCCATCTGGGTTTCTGTTCCTTCTACTTACCTTGTGCCATGGTCTCTTCACAGTAACAGAATGCATTTTCTTTCTTCTATTCAAAATTATTTGATAGTTTAACATGAAAAACCTGGTTTAATTCACTCTTTAATGAATTTTATCTCAGGTGTCCATTAACAGTCTCTTAGAAGGGATGAGAGACAGGAAAGGGTTTCCTGAGTCCAACATGTGTTCTAATACCCATACTATGACAGTAAACCAGCAGGTGCTTGAAATACCTTTACTAGTTAAGAACTCTGTTTCTTAATTATAAAGTCTTACCTTTTATATCTGTTCCCAAGTAAGCCTATGAGCACAAATTCAGATCCAAACAGATGACGGGGTGCTAATAAGCTGAACGCATTCTCTTTATTGCAGAAAACAACTTGCTCTGATCAAATCTAGGAATAAAGCCTTTATTTTTAAGATGGGAGGTGGTTCCTAGGACAGGTGCCTGTCAAAAAGTCACTTTCATTTTCCTACTGTTACTACCTTCTCACTGGCTGTTCAGAGGTTTTTTGATACTGAAGTACAATACAGACCAACATTTGTAGCTCTTGCCAAAAGCTGCTTTATTCAGAAACCTGGCTCTGCTCTCCAAAACAGAACTGTGTTTCAGAGCACTGTTTTTAACAGAAATCTTACACTGATGAGGTACATCAACACATGACATAGGAGCTCTGCTCATTGTCTGTGAACCAAGTATGCCGGAGCTCTCCCTTTGCACCTTACTGGCAGTACTGGGATCTCTGGCACCAGTGTGATGTGCATACAGATAAGGTGCCTGGAAGCTCTTCAGTTTTGTGTAGCTCCTGTGCAGCAGTGTGTTGCTCAGTATGTTTGACTTCCCTGTCTGCAGAGCTGCTGCTCCTGCTTTTGAGGCTCCCTTCCCCCATCTGTTTCTTTTGTGAAGCTTTGGGGAAATGTGAAGGCACAGGAGCAGTTTTGTTTTCCCTGGAGAAACAATCCTGACTTTTTTCTGTGGTTTCATTTTCCTCAGTTTGCTTGCTTGCAGACACATTGACTGCAGCAATGACTTGCTCCCACATCTTTTCTGCCTGTATGGGGACCTGTTTGTGCTCAGATCTCAGTGTGACAGAACGTACATCCTGCATCACCCTGCTGACATTTCAGACATGCGGCACAGCTACAGGACAAATGCCCAGACCATATGCCCTATCCTTATTTTGATCCTGCCGGGAACCCAAGAGTCTCCTTGCTGTTTCATCTCTCTCTGGGGGATGTTTTGGCAAAACATTGCCTGGGTCCTTGTGCTCTTTGCACCTTCTGCTCCATTGCTGGTGGCTTGCCCAGTGCAGAACAATCTGGAGGTTTCCTTGACTGCTGTGCCTTTTTGACAAGCACCTGTCATTTATTGTATGTGAAAATCTGCCTAGCCTCTTGGAGCTCATAAAGCTTGCGGCTTATGCCAACATGCAAAGCGCACTTTAAATGTCAATTTCCTAAAGCTCAGTTAAGAACAACACATTACTTCAGCTCACATGTTCAGTCACTATGTGACCAACATGTTTGTATCAAGAGGAAGCAGTCGATTTACACAGATTTACCAGCACCAGAAACAGCAGCCTGTGGTCTATTTACTACAGCCTTCAAACACATTGGAGTTACTTTAACAAGGTGGCATTGTTTGCGGCATACGGACCGGAACTGGGGATTGCAGGTTGCCAGTCTACGAAGCTGCCCAAAGTCCGCCTCCTTTGGTGCTGAGTTATGAACAAACCGGTGCCAGCGCCCCGACTCTGCAGTGCAGGAGGCCCTCGGAGGGTGGCCGCCATCCCCGCCGGGCCGGTTGTGCCGCTGGACGCTGGGACAAGCCTCCGGCCACACAGCCGCCCCTCAGCCGCCGGCCCGCCGTGCTGACGCGGGGCGCGCACTTACCGGCCGCCGCTCTCGCCCCGGCTTCTCCTCGCGGGCGGCCCCATGGAGCGGCTGCGGATGGACGCGGCTGCCCTGGACGAGTACGCGGAGTACCGGCGGTGAGGGAAGGGAAGGGAAGGGAAGGGAAGGGAAGGGAAGGGCCGGAGGGGACATGGGCGACGCGGCGGGGGTCGCTGGGGAGACGGCCGGGCGCCTCCATCCTGGCCATGGGGGCAGGCGACGGCCGCAGCCCGCCCGCGGGCCGCGCTTCTCCTGAGGCGTTCCTGGCGGCATCGTTGTGTTCCTCCCTCCATGTTTCGCCATGTATTGGAGAAATCGGGAGTGCCGGGACTGGCTCCGTGAAGGTGGCAAGAGCCGCTCTCCGTCGGGAGGGGTATCCCTTCCTGGGTTGCAGCAGCTGATCTGGAGAGGCCTCAGACACTGGCACCCTGCACCTCGCTGGTGTGAAGACGTGCTGTGAATGTAGCTGTCTGAGAGTGCAGGAATGCATCGCGTCCCCCGTCCATGCCTGCCTACCTGCGGGCCTGGCAGTGTGCTGTGAGGTGTGGAGAAAGGGGCTGCTGCTGGCTGTACTGCTCCTTCAGGAAACAGGGGCTCCATGCACCTGAATTAAGTTTTGCAGTGTATAAACGCATGCCCTTGCACTCCTGTGTGCGTCTTTGCTCATCTTGTCATTCCTCTTGAGTTGAGCAAAGTGGTAAGACAAGGGGCAATGGGTTCACACTTAAACAGGGGAGGTTTAGGTTGGGTATAAGGAAGCAGTTATTCCCTGTAAGGGTGCTGAGGCGTTGGCACAGGGTGCCCAGAGAAGCTGTGGCTGCTCCATCCCTGGCAGTGTTCAAGGCCAGGTTGAACAGGGCTTGGGGCAACCTGCTCCAGAATGGAAGGTGTCCCTGTCTGTGGTAGGGGTTTGGAACTTGATGAGCTTTAAGGTCTCTTTCAACCCAAACCATTCTCTGATTCTAGTGAAATGTGGTCTTAATTTAGCTAATGAAAATCTTGAGTAAAACACTGGAGTGGTATTTCTTACATAAGTAGTTACACACTGAATCAGTGGATGTCAGCTGGATTTACAAGCAATCATTCTGGTGCTGCACAGTCCTGGTAATGTACAAACCCACAGAGACACTTAACAAAGAATCACTCCACATGTTTTAGCACACCCAGCAAATAATAACTGAAATATTTGCATACATTAAAAAACTAAAGTACAGTTAAATGCTGCAATTAATTCTAAATTGTATTTTACATTTGTCTTCAATTTGATGATTCTCATAGAATCATAGAATAGTTAGAGTTGGAAAGGACCTTAAGATCCTCAAGTTCCAGTGCCCCTGCCAGAAGCAGGGAGACCTCACACTAAACCATGTCACCCAAGGCTCTGTCCAACCTGGACTTGAACAGTGCCGGGGATGGAGCACTCACAACTTCCCTGGGCAACCCATTCCAGTGCCTCACCACCCTTACAGTAGAGAACTTCTTCCTTATATCCAAACTAAACTTCCCCTGTTTAAGTTTGAACCCATTACCCCTTGTCCTGTCACTACAGTCCCTAATGAAGAGTCCCTCCCCAGCATCCCTATAGGCCCCCTTCAGATACTGGAAGGCTGCTATGAGGTCTCCATGCAGCCTTCTCTTCTCCAGGCTGAACAGCCCCAACTTTCCCAGCCTGTCTTTGTATGGGAGATGCTCCAGTCCCCTGATCATCCTCGTGGCCTCCTCTGGACTTGTTCCAACAGTTCCATGTCCTTTTTATGTTGAGGACACCAGAACTGCACACAATGCTCCAGGTGAGGTCTCAGGAGAGCAGAGTAGAGGAGCGGGATCAGCTCCTTTGACCTGCTGGTCACGCTCCTTTCGATGCAGCCCAGGATACAGTTGCTTTCTGGGCTGCAAGCACACACTGCAGCTGGCTCATGTTCATGTTCTCATCGACCACCACCCCCAAGTCCTTCTCTGCAGGGCTGCTCTGAATCTCTTCTTTGCCCAACCTGTAGCTGTGCCTGGGATTGCTCTGACCCAGGTGTAGGACATCTCACTTGGCATGGTTAAACTTCATGAGATTGGCATCAGCCCACCTCACAAGCGTGTCAAGGTCCCTCTGGATGGCATTCCTTCCCTCCAGTGTATCCACCGAACCACACAGCTTGGACATTGTCTTCAGTTGTCTCCATAAATCAAGAATTTGGGTGCTGCTCTGGAATTTCAGCTATTCAGTAACCTGGAATTTGACTCTACTCATAGTTTAAACAAATAGGCCTGTGTGAGATGTAGGATACATCTGCTACCAACTTCATGTGCAGAAATAGCATGTTCTTGCAAATCAGCAAGCAGCCCACTTGAATGTACTGTTTGTTACTTTCATGGCAGTGTGGCTACCTACTTGCAGTTGAATAATCAGACTAGACTAAGGACTAGACTAAGATTAGATAACCTGATAAAAATCTGAAGTAGGATTCGGTATAGATGGGTGAAATGACTTGCAAGAAGTCATTCAAAATGCCTGAGGCAGAGCTGGCTGCTTACACAACCCTTGATGCCCATTGCTTTTTCAGCCGTATGAAAAGCAGCTTCATAGTTTGCTTTATTTTTTTTTAACTTACAATGCTGATTTTCAGTCTGTCAAAACAAATTTATTAAAAAAGCATTATTCACAAAATTTCTCTGAAGATCAGCTATAATTCTGTTAAATGTATATCATTAGAATGGTATTATGGAATATGAGGGTTTTTTGCATTTACAGCATATGTGGTTTTATGTATTATTGAAATAGCAACTTCAGAAACCTACTTTAATTGTCTTCATTTTGTTTTGTGTTTTAATGCATGCTTAAAGAATTGTAGGTGATGATGATGGAGGAAAGCTCTTTACCCCTGAGGAATATGAGGAGTACAAAAGAAAAGTAGTGCCGATTCGGTTACAGAACAGGCTGTACGTGAGCTGGAGATCACCAACTGGCATGGACTGTAAGCTTGTGGGGCCAGAGACACTGTGCTTTTGTACTCACCGGTACGTATCTCTTCTGCTTTTTGTACTGTTGTAGTTCTAAAAATCAGGAAAATATAAAATATGTTCAGGTGCACTGCAATGCAGTATAGGGAAGCTAATTTAAGGTCTAAGGGTCGAGAAAATTAGGTTCTGAATCATAAGAACTGTTCTTAAATATCAATCTTGCTACATTTTTTTGAGACCATAACGATTGTTTTAGTCTTCAATAAATTCAGCTTTAATGCATGAGTTTTGCTAGATCAGATTGATTCTGATCAATATCAGATTTCTGATCTGTCAAAATGAAACATAAGGATCTGTGCTATTTATGTAATGAATGGATGTAAAAGCACCTGATATTATACCTTGAATTGAAAAGTAACAACAGTAATTAATAAAAATCAATATACTTCAAAACAGAACTTTCAAGATAAATTATAACCCCATCAGTTAGTTCTCTGCTAAATACTAACACAGTTATAAAAGTTGTTATTTTTACCTGTTTTAGGTATAAACAACACAAAACGGACTATGAAGTGATTCCTGAAGACCGTCCTATTTGTGTGCCTTGTAGAGTGAGCCGCTGTCCATGCCAGTCCTACCACTATGTCCCTCTAAATGGCACACAGCCCATCCGTTGCAGATGCAAACACTTTGCTGACCAGCACAGCGCAGCACCTGGACATTCATGTCACTCTTGTAAGTTACTGATGGGCTCACTGTGTTCTTTGTGAGGAAACTTAACAGGAACAGCATTAGGGGTCTGTATTCTGATCAGAGTATTAAGTATGCGCTGCACTTCTCAGTGGTGGAAGGATGAGAGATGGGAAGGAAGACATCAACTTTTGCACAGGAGGGTTTAGAACAACATCCTTAGCTCTCCTAAGTCCGTGAAGGAGTGTAGTGTCTGAATGATTCAGTTAGGTACAGATGGAGACAGCCACCTAAAATTAGGCAGTATGAAAGCACCCCATTTGCAGTTTATCACTTCCACTGCTGCACGCACATGACATTTTTTCACTTGAACTTGGTAGTTTGAGAGAGGGAAGTGTTGATCCCCATTCCTCTGTTGCCTGGTTGAATATAAAGTTAATGTATTTTTATGTCTTTTCTCAACCCAATAGGAAGCAGTGCTCTGTTCTCAAATAGTACTATTGTTCGCACTCTAACAAAGCAGTTTCTGAGCGTAATGTGGGTCTAGAAATGTAAATTGGAATGGAGTTTCAAGAAAAAGGTTTGAGAAGGCATTAAGAGGAAACTTTTTCCTTCAGTTGTTCACACTGTTATAATGAAACAGCAGTAATTATTAACTATAGAAAATAATGCATAAATATATTTTAGTTTGAAACCTCAAATTATGTAAATGGAAGATTTATTGTTTGGGATTGTATTTTTTTTTTTTTTTGCTATAGTTCATAGAATCTTAGAATGGTTTGGGTTGGAAGAGACCCTTAAGCTCATCCAGTTCTACCTCCTGCCACAGGCAGGGACACCTTCCACTAGACCAGGTCGCTCAAAGCCCCATCCAGCTTAGTCTTCCATACTGGCAGTAAATTTATTTCATGAAGTGTGTCTGATTTGTACAGGAAAGATTGTAAACAGCTTCTGCTGGATGAGAATCACATCCCACAGAATTAAAACATTAAATATTTATATGACAGCCTTTCAGGAATTTGCTCTAAGTAATGTGAAAGTCTTAAATGCGCAGTTGGATGATTCAGACTGAATCTGTAAACATAGTGTTTCTAATAATAATTAAATCACTACATGAGGAAGAACTTCTTTCCTGTGAGGGTGACTAAGCATTGGAATAGGTTGCCCAGAGAGGCTCTGGAGTCTCCTTTCTGTAGATAGTCAAAGCCATCTGGACACAATCCTGAGCAGTGTGCTGTAAGTGACCCTGCTGGAACTAGATGACCCGTGGTTTTTCCTTCCAACCTCAATAATTCTGTGATTTCTGTGATTGACATTATGCACTTTTTCTAGTGTTTCTCAAAAATACTGGGCACTTCTGAGGGGTTCACAGATTAAACAGAGAACTGCCAAAACTTCCATTTTGGACTTGTGTTGATTTAATGTACTGGTATTAGTCTAGCTCAGTATTGTATAAATCTAACATGAAACAAAAATTATAATTGAAAAGAGATACTGCTGTTGCTCTTTTTATATTTTATTCTGTATCCAAACACAGAGTAAGAGCTCTCTTACTGAGGAGTGCCCAAAATTATGTGAAAAAGCTTTTCAACGTTCTGAAATGTGATCCTTGAACATACTACACAAGACTTAAAAAATCTTAGTTGGTGCTTTGCAAAATGAGCTGTAACTGGGAGTTGGAAGCAGGGTAATTTGTATAATGAAACGTGCAAAAACATTCATCAGTTTCTTGGTCACAGCATTGCTTCAGTGGGGCTTTTATGACAGTCTTAGCTGTAGCTAGGGTAGATATCTCACTTCACTCTGTGTTTCTGAATATCACATGTGACTTGTACAGCTATTTTAGTTACATCCTGTGGCTTAAATAGATCCTGAAAGTCAGTCTAATGGTACTCTTCCTTAGAAACCATTTTGCTGCTGCCGCAGCCTCTGTTTACTGCCAAGATGATTTTGCTAATTGCAAAAGGCATTTAAATTGTGGCTTGTATCATAAATTGTGAGTTGAAGTTTTCTGGCCATGAAACATTGACATGTGCTGTACACCTTTGGAAATAATACTGCCAGAATGCTGGCAGGTTGACTGCTTCACCCAGTGACAGAAATTTTGTTCTTTTCATCTTTTGTCAGGGGAGGGACAGAGAAGGGTTTTACTGATGGCAATGGACATAAGTCACAGCCTGGGAAATCGAATTAGATATTAGGAAATGAATGTCTGCTTCAAGGGAAAAACAGTGTTGGTTCAAGCTGCTCTGAGAAGTGGAATCTGCATCCCCAGACGTACTCAAAACTTGACTGAATGAGGCCCTGAGACTGGACAACCCCTATGATCTAATCCTCACATTCATCCTTTCTCCTGTTTTATACAGCAGTTTCATATAGCTGGAGACTTTTGCAGTGAAAGAACTTTAGTTTTGACAAGATCGGTTTAGGGAAACAGTGTTTTGTCTGCAGTGAGGTATAAATTTCATTATTATCTCATTACAGTTGTATTTTTGTTAATCAGGTTCCAAGTGTTCGGGCTTTCATAGTTGCTTTACCTGTGCATGTGGTCAGCCAACGTATGCTCATGAAACAGTCGTGGAAACTAAAGAAGAACGCTTATCCCAAGGAAAGCCTGTGGGCCAGGATGTTCCTTATGCTGCCATGGGAGGACTGACTGGTTTTAGTTCACTAGCAGAAGGCTACATGAGACTTGACAACAGTGGCATAGGTAAGAGCAACTGAGCAACTAAATTCTTTGAAAAGTAGTAATTCAACATAGTTTTTCAAAGTTCAAAAGCAAACTGCATCAATAGGAGTAGGACTTAAGAGATATTTTTCTTGTTCCTCAGCAGTCCTTTAGTGTGAAGAGATCACTGTGGCCATCTTATCCAATTTCCTGTAGTGAATTGATAAAAAAACTCTTTATCAACAAATCCAATGTCCAGCCCAATCGTTTCTGGTTGAAATGAGACATATCTTTTAGAAAGATCTCTGTCACTTCTGTTTTTCTGTTAATACTTCCATGTTATACTTATGTTAGTCCTTTAGCCTGATACTGCGCAGGTATCAGTTATACAGTTAGCCCTTGGTTATACAGTTGCAGCATTTTTTTTTCCCAAACTCAAAGGTTAGTAGCTGTTCATATAGAAAAGGTCATTTGTAGAACTTTTTGACAGGCATGCTAGTTGGCCTCAATATGTGTGCTGCTCTGTGATTTTGTGTCATTTAGTAATTCTCACATTTTGTCCTAAAGTGCTGTTTTACTTACTATTGCCATGTACTGATTATTTCTTTTTTAAATTCTGGTCTGTTTTCCTAGATTTCCCTGAAGTTTAGAAACTAAAGCAGTGTAGCACTAATAGTAATTAAAGAAACAGGGGATTTCATTTCTTTTGAAGCCATCCTGTTATGCTTTTGTTAACTGACGTTGATGTGGTGTGTGCTGAGTGTTGTAGATCTGAATCTGTAGCCTTGTTTTGGCCCTCATGTTCTTGTGAATTTCATTGTTTTCATTCAACTTATTTTCTAACAGGGGCTCCTTCTGCTGAACTTTTAGAATCCCCTGTTACCAGCATGGATCATCCATTTCTCAAAGCATTTCAGGGACCTTCTAGTTCTGCTCAAACCATCTCACAGATAGCAGGTGCTATATTAGTAGGATAATACTGTTTTATAAAAAGTATTTAATATAGAATTAATTGGTTTTATTAAGAGTTGAAGGATGCTTAGGGGTAAAATCAAAGTTGAAATTGAGTATGTGAAAAGTTGTAGAACATTCATATAGCTGACTGCTTAGAATAACTTTTGTTACTGCTTGCTATTTTTGCCCATGATGAATTTTTTAACCTTTAATGATTTTTTTTTTCCCTGGAATTTGGTATCTTGCCTATTAATGGTGTCACTTATTCATTGGATCAGTTTTCTTAAATTTTTCATTCCTGCCAGAAATTCATCAGATCTGAATGGATTGTACAGATTCAGCACAATCCTTTTGGCAGAAAGTCTTTTCTGCATGGAATTATGGATTTGTTATGCTTATTTTTTGTGCTTTATTTAGTTTAAGAATTTATCAATAAAACTGCTGAACTTCTCCAAGACTACAATAGCTGCTAGCCTAGACTAAAGAGGTTACTCTGTGGTCCCAATTACAGGGGTTTTTAACTTGCTTGTAGAGGTTCTCATTTTAAATCTGTTTTGCCAAATGTAAAACATGACTAATGGAACAGCAAGTATATTTAATGAAAAAAGGGGTGTGTGTGTTTGGTTTTGTTTCTCAGGTGGTTCTAGTGGCACAAGGCAAGTTTCTCCTGGAAATTATTCAGAACAAGATGACATGGCTTACTTTGAGAAACGTTATCAAGAACGGGCAAGTTACTACATTTGTTGCTTAATTCAAACATGTTTGCACAAGAGGATATATAAAAAAAAGATCAGTGCATGATTTAAGTGGCATATAAATGCATTCTGTCATTTGTTCTCTTCCTGAGAAAACACTAGCCACTTAAAATAAAGTTTTAAATACAATTATGAGTGACTGCAGGACTTCAGACGTCAATCATGTCAGGGATGGCATTTACCTTAACTGGATAGGTGTTTATTCAGGTAGCTCTTCATTACTATGTGACAAAAAGAAACAGCAAAGCAGACTCACAGAAAGTCCCCTGTGACATTTAGGAATGTGTGTTTGCTGCCTCATTTATTAAACTTTATGATGTTCTTTTCCTTAAGAATATCTGTGTAGTTGGGCTAAATCTGGTGTGTCTTTCATAGATGATCAGAATCACCCCTTAGTGGTGCCTCCTCCAACCCAATGGCTATCTTAAATTTAAATGCTCTGCAGTGTAGGTTACTTAGATGCTTGAATACCTGTTCTTTCCCTGCATTGTCTCCTTAGCTCCCCCATCTCAGCTGAAAGTGTGTCTTGACTGCTTATGATTTTTTTTGTAAGGCAATATTGCATAATTAACTTCTAAAACCTTACCTGCTGTTATACTTGCTACTTGCAACACGGCATTTGTTAATGAAAAAGCTGACCTAGCTCTGTGAAGTTTTAAATACTTTATTTTGGAAATCATCACAAAATATGGTAGGATGTTAAGAATGCATTATCAGTTTATAGGAGAAAGCAAGTTATTAGCAAATTCAAATTGCTATGTTGCTTTGACCCCCAAGATTTTACTTTCTTTGCAAAAGGTAGTAGGGATTTCAGAAAAAAGCTCAAGCCTCAAAATACGGAAAAATGTTTTAAAATGAGTTCCTGTGTAGACCAACAACAAAATTGCTTAGCAGTGAGCTCATCTGTAGACATTCAAATCAGGACTGGGACTTTCTTCCTCTTGACACTACTGTATGAGGAAAAAAAAAAAA
>NDXB01015100.1:40980-66476 GCA_002631895.1 Agapornis roseicollis | reverse complement strand
AAATTTTTTTATCTAAGTTTGGTTTTTTTTTTTTTTTTTTTTCTTTAAACACTGGGGGGATAATACAAGAAGGTAATATGCAGAATGCTGAATTCCCTTTGTTGTCCAATATATGGGTTATCTTTAACAAGACAGCAGTGCTTTGGCAGAGAAATGATTCTTTATTCCATCTCAAGCTCTGTGGAAGATCTTACAGTAACCTGTAATGTTAAATGTGTTAGACAAAGTACTATTAAGAAGATAAGAAGGACATTCAATAGCAGTTCTATGACAAACATACAAAGAGCGATGGCAGCTTTTGGTCTTCTGTGTGAAGTACTAATGGCTAAAGTAACGGTTGCAAAGTAAGGTTTAAATAAAGTGATTTGTCTGGTGTGTGCAGGTAAATGACCTACATTCCTCTTGGAAAGGAAAACACACCCACAGCAGACACAGCATGCTTGTGGTGTGACTGGCCTGTTCCTTTGTTGGGCTTATTAAGCTGGCAGTGTCCATGAAATGTAGCCACACATTAACAGAAAAGCCCCAGAAGTCTGCTGTGTAAAATGTTGGTGTTTTCTACTTGCAAAATTTTCTTTGAGCTAGTGTTTTTGGAGAAGGCTCAGGGGAGACCTTAGAGCAGTCTTCTGATACCTGAATGGGTCCTACAAGAGAGCTGGAGAGGGGACTTTTTACAAGGGCGTGTGGTGACAGGACAACAGAGAACGGTTTTAAACTGACAGAGACTGAGATTAGACGTTAGGAAGTTCTTCCCTGTGAGGGTGCTGAGGTGCTGGCAGAGGTTGCCCAGAGAAGCTGTGGCTTCCCTATCCCTGGCAGTGTCCAAGGCCAGGTGGTTGAGGCTTGAAGCAACCTGGTCTAGTGGAAGGCGTCCCTGCTTATTGCTGGAGGGTTGGAACTGGACGAGCTTTAAGGTCCTTTTTAATCTAAACCAGTCTGTGATTCTGTGGTTGGTATGAGAGATAGGATATCAAATGCATTACTTTGTTTTAATACCCCTGTTGGAATAATTACTGGAGAGTGTGGAAATAAGATTTATAATGCATTGCAAATACCATTTTGAGGTATGGTTATATTTTCAGAATGCTACTTATGATCTTCTTTCCCTAATTTCCAGATTTATGGTGGCTGTTTTTCTGAAGACAGATGTTGGTACAGGTGTACGGTACAGCAAGTGATCAGCGATGAAAAAGTAGGAGCTGTTTTTTTAAGACTTCAATCGTGTATCAGTTCTACCTGCAGGATCATAGCAATAAATGAAGCACCTTCTCTTTTTGAAACTTGCCGCATGAATGCATATACAAACAGTGAATATACACATGGGACACAAATTCACATGACCTGTAGTTTTGACAAATGCTGATAAAAAGACTGACAAAACGTGATATACTTGCAAAGGGCTGTTTGTATCTCCTGATAAGGAGGTTCATGAGTGGTAGTTAAGCAATCTAATTTAATTTCAAAACTTCTGAGTGGTGAGAATGGCAGCCTTCTTATGACATGTAGCACTGATAACCTGAAAGGGTTCTTAATCAGCATTAGGGGACTGATACAGAGGGCTAGTAGTTCCTACTTAAAATTATAATATCTGAACAGATATTATATCTGTGGTTGGCTGGTTGGCTTGGAAACATTAGATTAGATATCTGTCCATTGAAGACAGTTTTCTATAATGCTTCTATGATTTGACTTGATTCCTTCCTCTGAAGGCTTAGCAAGAAAGATTCTGATCTCTGCAAGATTCACACAAGTTAAAATGCTTATGCTCTGGTAGTTAGTGCATGTTTCTGTAGGACATTTGTGTAACCTCTGCTGCTTTGTATTTTGGGTTACTGTCGCAGTGCCAGGTGTTGTACATAGACTATGGAAATTCTGAGGTTCTGAATAGATCAGACATAGTGGAAATTCCACTGGACTTGCAGTGTCCGAGCATTGCCAAAAAGTACAGACTCCAGGGACTGCAGATACCGGCTGATCAGAATGTAAACATGTTTGATGAGGTGAGTAACAGATTTTGAAAAGTGTAGATGATGGATCTGTAACAGATGCTGCCAAATACCAGCACAGTGTGGCTGGAGGAGTCTTCTAAAAGATGGATGTTTAATTGTGAAGGCAGGGCAAGCTGGGAAAGACGGTCTTGACCTATTGCCCTGAGCATACTCTAGAAACTAAAATGGTTTCATAAAAAAATGTTTCGTGTTGGAGGAGGGGTTGTAATTTTTTAGAGTACACTTGTGCCATCTTCAGAGCCTCATGTCTATTTCTGACTGACGTGGGTTCTTTCTAGTGCTGAGGAAACGAAGTACCTGTGTTCCTTTCCCTTCAGAGGCAGAAATACTTAAATTGGTCACAGAACCTGTGCTAAATTCACTTGCATCTGAGAGCTGCTTGAATGCTGTGGCGTATCCCTATTTCTAAATGAGTAGTTTTAGTAAGGCAGATACACATAATAATTTTGTTGCTATATTCCATTTCAACTTCTGGACTATTTATTACAAGGCTGTTAAACAATGTAGTAATTCAATTATTTTCATATTATTTTGTATAATACTGTTCCATAGTTGGTCTAGTATCCTCTATAAGAATTGGATAACATGATTGCCAGTGTCTGTTGAGGGTTGATGGGACTTTTGACTTGTGTCACTTAAGAATCTGAATTCTTCAAAGCTGAACATTGAGGGAGAGCTATTGGTGTTGAAGTTCTGTCTGGAATTGACAGTGGTCTAAGCTTTACCTGTGCAGCTTTTTTGGGTTTTGGTCTTAAACTCATCTTTTTTCGAAGAATTGCTGGTTTCAGCTGGAAATACGCTGTGTGTCCAGTACACAACTTCATTGTATTTTATTTCACAGGGGAGGAAGTTCTTGAGCAGCCTAGTTTTTGAAAAAGAAATAAAAATACGTCACAAAGCCAAGCTTAGAGATGGTACCGTCATTGGCCAGGCAGAACATGAAAAGACAGATATTGGAGAAGAGGTGGCTAAGGCAGGGTTTGCTCAAAGATGCACATCTCCAGTGTACACTAAAGAGGCACCAGAGAAAAAAGCAGATGTCATGCAAATGCAGAATCGGAAGATGAAGATTTCAGTTCCACTGTGGTTAAATAGGTCTGATCACACGATGCACAGCTCCCCAAGAGGGCGTGTTGAGCAAGGACCTGCCGGCTCCAGGAACTGGAATTTTCCTGTAAACCGGATGTTTGCCCCAAAGTAAGTGTCAAATGTCATAGAAGACTTTGTATGAGTGACCTGATCAGATTAGTTGCTGGATTGTGGTTATATGTGTGTGTGTGTGGGATGCATCTAAAATACAAAGTTCAATTTCTGTCTTTCCAGCATCAGGTTAATAGCGGTACTCAATGAAAGGCAATATGTGAGTGTGTGTGTGTGTGCATGCACGCTGTGGTGGTGGGAGTTAGGACATTAATCTGTAGAAAACTGTTCATTAGTGTTGTTGCTGGTTGGATAGCTTGTTCTTCCTCATTTATTTTCCAGAGACTGACTACTCATATGTATCTTAATGCAAGATTTTGAAAAAGAAGGAAGGGGTGGCAGTGAGTAAACAGAGATGACACTGGAAAGCTTAGCTGAAAGTGAAGGTTGCAGGACATGAGGCCTCTAGCAGGTTTTTGTAGTGATAGGCAATAGAGTGATGTTTGGTTTAGCATCTGTGTAATCTCCATATGCTTGTCCTTGAGGCTTTTTGTAGCTTCCCCCCTATTTATTTACCTCTATTAAAATATTGGTGTACAAACAAATGTGGAATGCAAAAGTATACTTACTGAGCAGACAGATGTATTTTGGTGATTTGTGTAAGAATGTAACAGTGTGTGCTTACAAGAAATAAAGCCAGCTATCACAGTTTGAAGTCAGTTTTAGTGGATAGCGGTTTCTCTGCACCTTGTAATTACATTGACAAGAGGTGGTGGTAAGTTGGAAGTTACAGTTGTTGTCAGAAATCTTTTTAAAGAAACTTACCCTACAGTTGCTAGCATTGCCATGGCAACAGGCTGCTGAGAGAAATGTTTGTGGGTGGGAAAGATGGTACTTGGCGTTCAGAAAGTTGAGAGGGTGTAAGAAGTAATGTTCTCCAAAAAAACTTGTTTAGAATATGCTAACATTCCCTAATTTGAGCTTCTGGAACATGTTAATAAACCACCTGAGGGCATGTCCTTCCACATCCCAGCATGGTATCCAAATGTGGTGTGCAATTAGATCATTCTCAGTGATATAGTTTAGTGGTGGTCTTGGCAGTCTTGGATTTTTGAACCTAGTTAATTCTATGATTTAGTCAAGTCTATATGAAACAAGGTGCCCTTCAAAAGAGTCTGAATTTATAGTAAAGTGCCTTGGCCTGAGTTTGATGCTGTGCTCTGGTCTGTTTTCTGAGTTACAGGTAGATGCTGAATCTAATTTTTAAAAAGAAATAGCATTTTGTTGCCGCTGTTGCCCCCTTTGCCCTTTGTTGAGATTCTTCTGTGTACAAGTCTGTCCTGGCCAGCCTGAGTAGCTGGATTCTCAATTCCATTTCTGTATATTCTAGTGTCCTTTAAAGTTTCCAGGCATTTTTGGGTTGGTATGGCAATGAGGGAAATGGAGAAAGAAAGCAGCTAGGATGCCACCAGAACTATGCAGGTGATGATGAAGCTGATGGGGGGGTCTAGTGGAGCTTTGGTACTGTACAGTACTGTCACAGTGCATGGACACAGATGGCTTCACATCACTCTTTGCTATACTTTTGGGGCACAGATCCAGACCACTAATGTTGAAGTGCTTTGGCTTATTTGATAGATAGAAGACTTGAATTACAAGACTTTTCTGGGTCTACTGTGTGGTATCATGAGATGGTTCTTGTGGATGGGAAAGGCTTGAGTTAGTGACTTATGATGATTATGTAAAGAGTTGTCTTCAGATGACGTGTATTTTTCCTCTGTGCTATGTAACAGTCTTTGTAAATAGTGGCATGGAGCAGGATACAAATTCTGAAGAAGTGAAGCATGATTGTGTAGGTGCTTCTGTAGTCGTTTTGATGTGGTGTTCTGTGGTTGTTCCTGAAGTTACAACAGCAAGAATGAATGAGCACATTGTAGGTTTATTTTCTTTACTTTAGTTATTTAATTCCTCTTAATTTGTTTTTAAAAGGGAAAACATGCTAGGTTTCACCTCAGTGCCAGACACCAGCTTGGCACAAGTAAGACCAGATCAGAAGCTACCCGAAGAGAATGAAGTTCTGAGAAGGGAGAATCTGAATCTCTTGCAGAGGCAGAAGGAGCTAGAACTGAAGGTTCAACAGCTGAAATGTGATCTTCAGGTATGTGGAAGTGTGAAGAGGATGCTCCTCTCCTATTTGCAAGTGTTCTTGACAATGCTTCTGTCTTATGGTTTCATTATACTACAGTTCAGCTGGGCATTCTTGTTTGGAATGCAAGAGGATTAAACAGGTTGAGTGAAGACTTGTCCTGGTGCAGGGAGGAGAGGCTGTCAGTGTGTGTTAGCGTGCGTTTTGCAGTCCAGGCTGGACCCTCTCTCCCATTGGTGTATGTACTGGTTTATTACTGTGCTTGATGCAAGTGCTGCTTTGGATGTAGGGGTTCAGTTTAAACATGGGGTTTTGTGATTAAAAACATGTTTGTATGTATGTATGTAATCCTTGCCGGCTTTTCACTAGAAGGGAGAAACAGCTTTCTGTGTATTAGGCTGAAAATTCCAAAGCATCACAGAATCACAGCAGCTGTGGAATCCTAGACCTGGAAATATTTCCTTAATTGCTCTGTGATAGAGATGTTTATATTTTTTTTCCAGGTGAATTTCCTAGCATTATTTGAGAAGAACAGTCCTTGGTAATAGTTACTGTTAGGCTTACAAATGTTGTGAATAATTTTAAATGTGATAAACAGCAGTAGTAAGAAGAGATTGTGTGAAAGGTGTTATGTTTGCATGAATTCAGAAAAAATGTTGTGCAAACTCTGATCCTTACAGAGATGAAAGGAAAATCTGCCTTTGTGTAAATCCCTTTGACACCCCTCAAACCTGAACTTGCACACAGCTGTTTCCTTTTTCTTTCTCGTGGAATAAAACTACTTACAACCAGCTTTGCTACTTGATTACCTCTACTTAGGGCACCTCTGTTTCTACATATGCTAACTTGTCATTGCACAGGTTCTCCATCCACTGATGATACGATGTTTGTGCACTTTTATACAAAATAAATTAACAAGCAACAGAATACATGTCTGATTTTTAAAAAGAAATCTTAATAAAAATGCTTGAATGCAAGGATCTATAGCGAGTCTGAAAGGCTAACAGCATGTAAAGACTATTTCATTACTTTAATGGGAGTTTATAAAAGCATCTCTGTGGTATGAGAGCAAAAACTTTTAACTTTAGGTTGACCCTTTGCCCCCTAAGGAATATAGCCTGATGTGGTGTGTGGGCTTTTTCTGGGTCAAAAATATTCCTTATTTTGTCTTAGGAATATTCCTTGTAAGAAGATCAGGATGGTTGTACATACAGTGTTGTGGAGCAGCAATACTTGTTCTGCTGCTCCACTTTGATGCTTGGTAGTGATGGCAATAAGGAGATTAACGAGGTCCTGGATTTGATTTCCCCCAAGTAATGGGTAGGAATTTTCAGCAAGGGAAGAAAAAATTCCATGTTACCTGAAGACTTGCTAGCAAATAGGGGGTAGTTGAGGAAACATACTTGAGCACATCACTACTAAAACGAGAGAAAGGAAATGGACCATTAACCTTTAAGAAGCTATTAAAATAAAATTATTCTCATTGGTTTTCATGTCCTTCTAGGCATTTTGTTAGTGTTTTGAAGAGGGCCAGTTCTGCATGTGTGCGTACTTGCATTTAGGTGTTTATCTCTAGTTTTCAAAAGTCTAAATTGTGGTTTGCATGTTAGTACCTCTGACTGACTGTTTTGACTGTTGGTCTGTTTTTACCTCTCTTTGTTGAAATGCTGCTCCAAAATTGATAAATAATCCAGGAAGAAAAGGAACTGTCTAGGAAAGCTACCGAGAATTTTGAGAAGACCCTGCATACTTACATAGGAACAAAAATGAGGAGCTTGGCTGCTAAGGTGAAGGCACTGAAAGAAGTCAGGTATGCCTTTCCCCCAGCCCCCCCAGTACTATTTCTCATTGCCCTGCTAATCTCTTGAAATCATGCATTACATTGTTAATTTTCTAAGAAAAACGTAGTGTTTTCTGCAGATGAGTGCATTTCCTAGAAGCAAGGCTGAAAACTGAGCTTTTTGGAAGCTCACATTGGAATTTGTGTTGCCTGCTTCTCAGTGTTTATCAGATGACTTTGGTTCACTTCTGCTCCTTTACCATAGCTATTTCAAGAAGAGGTTTCAATTCCCTCTTCAAGGAAGATGCTAATTAATAAATGCAGCTAGGTGTTAAAAGTAACTGTGTAGTCAGAGTTCTTTGGGTGTCTGTATTGCTGGGAGAGGTGTATTTCTGAGTAACACAGCTTATCCTTTCTAGATTTAAAAGAAGAGACAAAACTGCAGTGAGACAAAGACTTGAAATAGAAATGACCATCAAGTCCTTTAAGAAGGAATGTAATATATTGGTATATGTGTGCATAGAAGATGAACAGGACAAAAGGGAAATTAAGACCTTGAGGGAATTTCCACTTAAAGCCTTGTCAGTTTTAAAGTATAAAGAGTGTATTTATTCTTGGTCCTTCCTCCTACCTGGAAAAAAATAGATTCAACAGCTAAATGAGACAAACTGCTGCTGCTGCCTTCTGAAAGAAGTTGAGATACTAACATGGCAAAATGTTTTTTCCTCTGTAAAAACTTAGGCATGCAAATAAGAGCAGTCATTTTGGGGAGCAGCTCTTAGAAGCCATAAAGGTGGTTACAGAAGGATGTCTCACTGTTCCATGTTCTTTGGAAAAACTGAAGAAGATTTGGACAGAGTATGACTTGGCTCAAGAGAGGATTCAGTTATGCACAAATGTGGTAGGTTAGAATTATTTTTTTCTCGAGAGCTGAAATTTCAGAGCTACTGACAGGGTATTTTAGTCTTGTAAGTGTAGCTAGCTAGCTGTGCAGCGTCTGTCTTCAAAACCTTTTGTTAAAGCAGCATGCAGCTCTTTAGTGTAGGCTTCTCTGGTATGGGGGGAGATAGGCGGTGTGCAAATGCGGTTGTGTCGAAGGATGGTCTTATACGGGGGAAAACTGCCATCTAGTGTAACTTCTCTGTACGCACAGATATGAAAGGCCTGCCTGGGTGTGCAGGCATAGTTGTATTGGTAAGGGTGGTTATGTACCGCATCTCTTGTGTGTGGGGATGCTGCTTTAGGAACAGGAGGGTTTCCTGGTCTGTGGCAGATATTGTGCTAAGGCAGGGAAGGGATGGTAGTTGTGTGTCTGGGAGAATTAAAGCAATGTGTTGTGACTATTTTCAGGTATAACCTAAAACATTTTAAATGTGTTTGCTGAAGTAGTGTTGCTGTATTGCACTTCATTCATTTTGAAAGGTTTTGGCAAGTCAGTTAGGTACCTTGGCTGATAAAAATGTGGGGTTTCTCTCTCATGAGCAGAACTAATCCTGCCAGTCACCCAGGAGAAACTTCCTTTTTGTTTGTAGAAAACTACCTTAAGGTTAGTGATCCTACTGTAGATAATGAATGGGGAGTTTACAGGTCACCTGGACTTCCTCCTGGAAGGCAAGGGGAAAAAGTGGTAAAAGGATTTTTTTATTATTATTATTATTATTATAAAGCAGTCTTCTCTAGCAATAAATCTTCTGCAGTCTGGCTTTCTGAAAAATACAAATTCTCATTTGGGTGATGCAGACAAAAACTGCAGCACAAGTATGACATTTTAAGTTTACAGTGGCTGTTAGGACTTCTACTGTGATCAACAGTCATGCAGAAACTGTTTCTTTAGTTGTCTGATAATGTCATATCTTTACGCTGTAAAGGATGCTGTGTTTATGCAATGTGTTCATGTCATAGAATCATAGAATAGTTAGGGTTGGAAAAGACCTTAAAATCATCTAGTTCCAACCCCCCTGCCATAGGAGGTTAAAACCAAACTTTGCCTTTTTACCCGTATGAAGTCAGGTGTTTATTGTGCTATTCAGACTTTGCAAGGAATAATGTTTTTTCGTATCGCTTTCCACATTGTGTAAGTGGTGTTTGGGTGTGAGTTGCTGATGAGTTTTTCCTTTTGCATAGGATGAAAGAGATGAATTGATCAGCAAGAGAGATGAGGTGCAGCAGAACTTGTATTCAGCAGTGAAAGAATTAATTTTAGAAGTGGATCAACTGCCCCTCTCTGAGCGCTCAAAAACGTTACAGGTAAGGAGGCTGCTCTTATCAGTGTTGGCTCTGAAAGGCTGAGAACCTGTGGATGGTGCTTCTTAAATACTAAACGTTTTATAGCTGGAGACCTTGACAGCAGCAGGGGAAGCATTAGATGATGCTTCCAAGTGGTACATCTGACACCTACAATGGAAAAGTCAATGCAGTTATCCTGTGAATTATGGCAGTGGGTTTTGTGGTTTGATTGTATGCTTTCCTAGCCCTCTTGTTAAAGGTGGCTGTGTAGTTTGGACTAGTGTAGCAAAGTATAAAAAGTTTAAAGCCTTTTTTCAATGTGAGAATTAAACTCTACAGAAGCACATGTATATGCCAAGAATCTCTGGCCTTCTCAGCTAACAACAGAAGGTGGGGAAGTAGATGGGGAAATAGACTCTGTAGAGGCAGTAAGAACATTTGCATGAAGACTTCACCAATTGAAATGCTACCAAGGTGGTGTTACTGACCTTTGCTACTAGAAATAATTTTTCTTGTTAACTTGAAAAATCACAAAGGTTACAGGCTGTGCATAAGTTAGTGTAAGGTTGGAGCAACATTAATAAATGGAAGGATTCAGATTTTCATGGAATTACTTTATTTCTAATGGAATTATTTTTCAATGTCATTCAGAAAAAAGAAAGTTTTAATACTTTTTGGTCCTAGTCTGATATACAAATTGGTGTTTAAATGTGAAAGAAACTGAAAGGGTAAGGATTTTATGTCATTTCATGGAAAGTTATGGTGTGATGTCTGTGTTTTTTCAGTTTTGTGGTGGTTTTGGTTGTTTTTGGTGTGTGTTTAAAGGTTATGCTGTGCTAATCCACTAGGTGGTAGGCATTAAGCATCTTCTAGTTAATTGCACTGCAGTGAAATTGTAACAGTGCTTTGCAAATATTTGAAGGGATACTCAAATGCTGCCAGGTGTGTTAAGTGAATTTTGGTCTTTAGCTTAACTATATTGATGATCCTGTGCCTTCTGCTGGGGAAACTATTTTGATCTTCCAGCTCCTAAGTAAGGAAACAGAAATAAGAATTTACCAAGTATCAGCGAGAACCTTGATTGCAATTTTACAGAGCCAAAGGAGTCGTGCTGTGCTGTGATGTGCTCTCCTAGAGAAATGAGTGTTTTTCCAGTCCTCTCACTGACGCAATATGCATTGCAAACCTTTCTTATGCATCACATATCTCTTCTGGCTTGTTTTATGCCTTTTGATGACAATTGTTATTGGCCTAAAATGCAGACAAATTCAAACAGCTTCAGCCACAGGTGGGTCTAACTGGCTAGGATGGAAATAAGCAGTTGGTGAGCTACATGCTTCCTAAGTGGTAATGCATTGATTAAGAGGAAAGCCAAGAGTGTAAGTTACTCTAAAGCAAGCTAGGGTGTGAGCTGAGCAGTTATCAGCTGTTCTGTGTAACTATGTATTTTTGCCTCATTGGTAGCATGTAGTAGTTTGTTCTGTTCCCTTTGACTCTTAGAGGCTGGGACAAGCGCATGTCACCGAGCCATCTTTGTATAGTAACTTGTGAAGTTGCTAATGTTTTAGGGAGCTGTGTTATAATATGAAAAGAAAGGAGGAAGAAATAGGGCATAATTTACAGGATTCTTTGAGGGCAGCCTGATGGAATGTGTGCAGATACTATACTGGTGTGACTGGTGTTATTGTTTTCGTAAACTGGGTGTGATAGTAGATATGAAACTTACTGAGCACTTTTCTCAGCTGTATTTCCCCCTTTGGATTGCTGTTAAATGGGATGATTTTTTTTCTGCCTCCTTTGGGCTCTTCCATTTGAACCTAGCTTTTACCTTGCTGTACAATTTTCTAACCATGTGTATCATGGTGTATTAAATTCCAGGTGTTCAAAACAAGAATGTGAGAAAAATTTTGTGCACCTGAATAACTAAACAGCCTCCATAAATTTAGCACTAAACCTCCTTCTTATATTTGTTTATAGGCAAGCATATTTATTCAAAACTTGTATCACTTGGTTCAGCTGGAAATTGCTGTTTTAAACAGTCTGTTGTACTGAATGAATGCTATTCATTGTAGCAGCCATTGTAATGAAGGTGCTATTATAATTCTTACAAAACACTGTTTGCTGGTGTGGTGGTTTTCTTTTGTTTGTTTTGGAGGCTTTATGTGTGTGTCAATGTATTTAGTTATAATGTGAAGAAGATCTTAGGCTTTTGTATCCAATCTGAACTTTTGCTGCAAACTTTTGTGTGTAGGGATGAGTGCTGGTTGTGGCATAATCATGTCAAGCTCACTTCCTCACTGCCACAGTACCTGCAATCCTCAGCAAGAGGAGGCCGTTGCTGCTGCATTCAGGCCTGTGGTGATACTGTCAGTCTGTTTAAGTTGTATTTGGTTGCTTATATGACCACTGGATTTCAAATATCTAAAAGGCTCCTGACAAATGACTTTTAAGTTCTGCCATAGTGCTTTTTCCATGGTATTGGCCATTGAGGCTGAGGAGATGCAAAGATGGAAACCTCTCTCAAGTTGGAGAGTTCTGTTGGTGTTCTTCCTCATCAGTATGATGGGAAGGTCTGTGATATGTAACTCAGATGTTCCAGGATCTGAGAAAAGGTAGAGAAAGTGAAACACTGCATATAAGCAAACTGCTTACAAGTCATCTTGTCAGGTGTGATGTGGATAAGTAAAATGTTGGATTTTGAAAGCTTTACAAAAGCACAGGTTCATCCAGTCAAATCCAACTCTTCAGGAGAATTTTCTCTTTTGAATTATAGCAAATAGCCTGCAAACACCAATGTAGCTCTTGAGAATTTTCTTTTATCAAGGGACTTTCAACCTAGGTGCCAGGAAGGCGGCTTTCTGTTAGGGTGTTGTCTCCGCTGGTAATTGCCTGATACATTCTTCCCTGACCCTGCTGTTGCTTCAGGTCATTTGACAAACTGCCCTTTGTTTAAAAGTGATTTCTGTTTGCCCTGAGCTTTAGCCTCAGTGCTGTTCCCTTGTGCATAGTGTAGCACTTCAGTTTCTTTTCTAATACAATTCAAAAGGAGCTGGACCCTGTGTGCTTCATATACTTGTGGAATACTTGACTTTTATATGGAAATGGAAGCTTCCAGACTGTAAAACTAGTTTCAGACAGCCTATGGGTGTCATGGTACCAAAGTAACTGCTGTTCCATCTAGGAATTGGCATGATGATGAAGGTGCTTCTGAAGAGGTTTGCCTAGTGACTTTTGAAGGGAGAGATTAGTCTAGAAGCACTCCCTGAGTGTCTTGCTGCTTGCCTTGTTTCTTAGTACAAATTCACTTTGTTCCCTGAATTTGTCCAGTTCTATGAGGACCATTATAAATCAAGGCCAGGTTGGACAGGGCTTTGAGCCTCCTGGTCTCATGGAGTGTGTCCCTGCCCATGGCAGGCAGGTTGGAACCAGGTGATCTTTAAGATTCCTTCCAACCCAAACTATTCTGTGAACCCCATTTTTCTTTTTATCCTGATGAGTATGACTTTAAAGCCAAAGGGTAAGATGACTAGAAGGCAAATGACTTTTTAAGAGCTGTTAAACCTTTTGGGGTGTCTTTTCCTTCCATTTGTTGAAGGGAAAAATCAGATTCTGTGGTCTCTGTGTGGGATCCTTTTCTGCATCGAATTTCTTGGTTGATGTACCGGCACTAGAACTGAGAGGAAAGGGTAAATAAAGTATACTTCACTGGATATAGAAAGAGGCTTTTGTAGTAGAAATGATGGCATGCCAGGAGGTAGTGCTAACTTTTCCTGTGTTACATGTCCTGACTTTTATAGATAGTGCGTGGTAACAAAATTCTTCTCGTTTGCAGACATGGTTTTTGTTTGATTCATTTCATGCACAGGAACTGTCTGCTTCTCTGGAGATGTATGATCAAGGTTCTGAAGCAGGTGACTCTGAGAAGGTATTTCAGGAGTTCTTTAAGTGGAAGAGTATTAAAACAGAGAAATTAATTTGTGTCAGAAATGATACAGACACAGCTCTGCAAATTCTTGCTGACTGGTTCAGTGATGTCTTAAAGGTAAGAATGTACAGCCAATTTTTCCTGTTGGTGAAAAAATATGAAGTATGACACTAACAGGGCTAGTGAACAGTAGGCATTAACAGGGACAGCTACCTGCGGCAGGGAAGTTTGTCATGAGCAGCAGCTCTAAATGGAAGTACCTTAATACAGAGGGAAAGGAAATATGTTGAGGAATGGAGTATTAATTTACCTTTTTTTAGTGTACCTTCTTGGTGAGCCAGAGTTTAGGCTTGCTTATGAAAGAACATCTGTATCAAGGTCAGGTTTTCTATGCAAGTATAACTTTTGTTACTCTATCTGTTCATTGTGTGACTGAAATGCTTTAATTAGTCCTTTCAGGTGGCCTTTGGATAGAAAAACTTAAGGTTTTAAAAAATTAATAAGCTCATAAATGCTGCTGGAAGAGGTGACGCAGTGCAAAGCAGAAGCCAATCTGACTTGATGTGATCTAGGTACAGGTCGCAGAAAAATATGTAATAAATCTTTTTTTTTCCTTGTTGAAATGCTGAGTGTGGAGAATTTATGCACATAAATTGTCCACTTCTATTTGCATGTTCTGCAGTATTTTCTGGAATACTATTCTGATGCTCTGTGTCTCTCTGAGTTGTAGGAGAATTGAAGCATTAAAGTCAGAGTGCATCCTGTTTGTTTTAACAGGAGATGGAAGGTGGAAGTGGGTTACCATCCATTGAGTTCTCATTGTAAAGAAAGTGCAAAGCAGGGAGGTAGCTTCATGGCTTTTCTGTTTCTGTGCTTTATATGTATGTTCTTGCTCAGTTTAGGACTGGTGACACTGAAAAAAAGATATCTTTCCTCAGCCAAAAGCCAGGATTGGGCTAAGCTTTGATATTTTGACTTTGCTTGGCAGAGGGGTTGGACTAAATGATCTGAGAGGTCCCTTCCAGCACTAACAAGTCTGTGACTCTGTAGAAAGACTGTAAGCTGCTCTTTCTCTCTCTGTTCTTGCAGGCCCAGGTTCCTTCATCTTCTTGTGCTTTTTGTGTAAATGTTGTCAGTTTATGTCAGCATAACCTTCCTGCCCATGTGAATTGTACATAATCCACCAGGGTCATGCCCTTTCATGCTGAGCAGGTTTTTGCCCTTGCATGTCATTGTACCCAGAGCATTTACTGTGGTCAGATGCTGTTACAAATTACACTCTTCCTTAACCTGATGATAAATGCTGTTCAGCAGCAGTAGCAGCAGCATTAGTTGGTGCATGTCATGTGCAGTATAACATAAACATCTGCAGGTAATTGTATTTGTTAATAATCATGTCAGTTATTAGAGTGGGCAAACAAACCTGCAGGTGGGTTTCTGTGATTGCTGGGTGCAATTCAGAGTGCTATTCTGCATGTATGAAAGTGACTAAAGTTTGTTACTGTAGCGATGACCTTCCCATTCAGATTTCAAATCTGAACTCTGGAAACAGTTCAGAGACCCAGAAAGCATACAGACTTTTGGCATGAGTTAGTAAAGCCCTTGTAGGTAGAACAAGGAAGAAATTTATTTATCTCTCGCAATCATGTCAGCTTTTGACATGCAGTTATGCTGTTGCAATATAATTTCTCTCTTTAATAAAAAGTGTGAGCAGTTGTTTAAGGGGAACGTTTCTTTGAAGTGTTTTCTTTCCCCTTATTTTTAAACAGATAACTCCTCTTCCTCTCTTCCTGAATCTGTATTAATCTTGTGTAGCATTGATTGGAATCTATAATAGGAAATGGGTCAGTTGCAGACAAGGGAATTTTCAGAGACTGGGTGGCTCATTTCCAGTAGCTCTAAGCTTTGGGGAGCAACATCCTGTTTGAACTGGCAGTGTTAACATTTTTATTTGAAGTTCCTTTAAGGTTAAGGCAACAAAATATTTTTACTGTCTTTACTGATAGGTAAATGAGCAAACTGGGTTTGGAGTTCGCAGGTTTCTGTCATGGCTGTGTATCTTGCATGGGAATTACAGGAGCGTATTTTCATTTTAGTTCTGTTTGCCAGTGAAGTGTCTTTCCTTGTGCAGATAGGAGTAACAAAACTTTGCTGAAAAGAACATTTAATGTAATTATAAGCTGATCTTACTGTTTTTTCTCTGGCACCTCCTGTGTCATATCTTGAAGCTTAAGTTATTTCTGACTTCTGTGAAAACAGATGAAGTTTCCTGGTGAAATCTTAAACCTTATTTCATGCTTGATAAACTGTGAAATAGATGCCAGGATGTTTCTTTATCTCAGGTAGTACTGTATAGTAATGGAAACTGCACTTGATAGTGAAACTGCCATGTTGTGCATCTTGTGTATCACTCTGTGAGCAGCACACATGTTGTTTTTTGACATGAAACTCAGTAAGAGAAGGATTGGGATTCTTCTACTGTTTCATTTTGGCAAAAATCAAAATGAGATTAGAAAATAAAACCCAGTCAAGGCAAGAATTAACTTTCTTCTTGCCTGATGAATCTTAACTCTGTTAGTTCTAGAAATGGTTGTATCACTCCAGTGTGAGGCAGTTAAAGGTGAGATCTGACACAAATCCCGATTAGATTTCCAGTAGCGCTAACTTTGTATTTCTTGCTTGTTTTTGCTGTATGCTTGCTAATGCCTTACTTCCAATTGCAAAGCTGATTGTTACCCCCCTTCCCTCCTCCCCTTTGAAGTGTTTTGACCTGATGTCAGAAGCATCTTCAGAGCTAGGCAAAGTGGTTGGCAAGGCAGATGAAATTCTGCAGAAGGCTGAGTTGGCTATTTGTGAAGAACTGGATGCTGACTTAAATGTAAGTAAGTTCTGATGATGACTTCCATGTATTTTATGCATCTTTAATTTCAGCTTAAAGCTTTTCTTATTATATCAGATGAGTTTATTTGCTGCAAGGCAGAATCTTTCTTTTTGGAAATGTGATGGAAGTCACTCAGATTGCTCTCCAGAGAGAAGAGAATATGTTTTCCAAGCAACAGGCAGATGACATCTTTGGGTTACTGGAACTTAGCTGTATATATGACTGGCTTAACTAAGAAATACTGGGAAAACTGGTTCCTCCTTCTCTGTGTGCAGAGAAGCTCTCTTTGAGCTGTACTGAGTTTTGGTGCTTGTTGAAAATACAGGAAAGTAAGTTTCTGTTTAAAGTTAAAGAGATTGCCTCTCTGCGTGGATGTGTATAGATACATATACATTTTCTAGTCTTGAGTTTTTCATTGCTTTCATTTTGAACGGGACAGTTGTTCTTGCCTTACTGAGAATGTTTTTCTATGCTTCTGTTAGCCTTTTCCCCAGTTATTTACCTTTTCTGATAAGCATTTCCTCCATTCTCTTTTTCTGACTCTTGGAGGCACTTGCATTGTTTCTGCAGTGAAAATCCCTGCTGTGCCAGAGAATGGTCATGTCAACAAGAGCTGAACCTGTCCTTTGATGTGGCATCATATTAACAGCAAACCAGTAGCTTAGTCTGCTTGTGACTGCTCTATGGTAGAACCAATGACTGTCATTCAGAAGAAGAGTTGCATGTTTTACTACATCGTATCTATTTAACCACTAAAAAATTAAATAAATGCTTTCATAGCATGTGGAATATGAAATTGGTCTTCTGCATAGAAGTGTCAATCAGTTGTGTTCTATTGAAACTACTGGATGAATTTTTCCACTTGTGAGCTTCCCTTTAAGAAGAGAAAAATGTGATAAATTATATATTTTTTCCCATTAATAGTGGCATTTCTCAGTAAAGATTTTGCAACTCAAACATCGGTGTGTATAAATGAAGAGCAACTTTTAATCTTTAATCTCCATCTGTAATTCAATCCCAGGAGCATGATGAAGCAGAAAAGAGAATAATTATGAGTGCTTACAATGAAGTTATATATAAAGTTCGTCAGGAGCAAAATATGATCTCTGTCATAGAGAGCAGATATTTGGCCAGTGTTGAGGTGAATTTATGCCTTCTTTATTTCTGATCTATAGTAGTAACCCTTTCTGTTATAACTTCTTTTTGATACAAGGAAATTCTAGGAGTATATTGGTAATGAGAGATTGGTTGGGATAGAGCTTGGTAATTGCAATTGTATATTACCTTAGCCAATGATTAAGTTCCATTAAACACAAAGATGCTTTTAAAAAAAAGCAGCAGAAGCTGGAATCCTGGATTCACTGGGATTGGTGGGTGTGCAACTTCAGGAATTGAGCTTTAAATAGAATATTGTTTTTTTTCAGAAATTTGTTAATGTAATTACAATGAAACACAATAAAACCTCTCTTCTGTGGAGAAATACTGTGGAAAGCTGGATTCAAGTAGGCTTCAAGCCGTTTCTCTAATGAATTGGACTAAAGCGTAGTGAAATAAAATGCTTGAACACTTTCTCATCTATTTTTTTTTTTCCTCCTAGTTCAAAAACCAGGCAGAGGAATGGATGAATAGAAGACCCAATATCAACAGCTTACTGTCAATTAAGAAAACTGTGAAAGCCTTAAAGGCCCAGTTAAGGTGGAAGCTGGTTGAAAAGAACAACTTTGAGGAAGTATGAAACCGTTCAGTGTTCTCATCTGTTGTTTTCAGATTGGTTTAGAAACATTAATTTTGTCTACTCCAAATAGGTGGTAACTATTACGAACACTTTGTTTTCTGACCCCAATTTTGCTGTTAACTGTGGAAGTTTTACAGGCCCCTGAGATGAAGCCTAAATGGTTTAAAAAGAAATAAAATGCATTCAGTACATGGCCGCGTTTCTTTTTCATTCCCCAGTCATGGCACTGTGCTTTTAACTAAGTCCTTCTGATGATAGTTGCTGTCCACAGCATGAGGAAGTTTGTTCAGCATTTTTTATTGTGCTGGTTGAGAATTACTTTAAGATTTTACTTTGTTAATAATGTGTGTACCTCCTCTTTGGTGACAGTCAATGTCTGTTTTAGTTTTCAGGGTTCCCCACTACCCCTCAGATAAGTCCAAAGAATGTAAACATTACTCAAGCTTCAGTGCTGTTTGATTGCACCTTGATTATTCTGGTGATGCTTAAGGAGAAAAAGAACCTGCCTGTGTCTCTCTATAAGCATTATAAAGGGGCAGTAAGCTTCCAAGAGGGATTGAAAATGAGGTACACTAAGGAATGGGTAGGAAAAGGATTCTTGAATAATGAGCTGACATCAGTGAAATGCCTGCTTATGGGAGATAAAAAATGAATGAATGATGGAACCTGACATTCCTGGTAGATGAATGGTGTTGCTGTTGTGATTATATGTGATCAGTTAATTAAAAAAAAACCCAGCTCTTCAACTTAGGAAACAAGTAAGCAAAGAGGTAGAAGATTCGGTCAGTCAGATAAAGGGAACACCTTTCTCAGTGATTAGATTTTAAGAGATTCTCTCTAGTTTCCAGGAAGTAGGTTGAGTAAATATGCATTTGAGAAAGTGTTCCGCTCCAGAAATGTGATGTGGAAACTGTTTTTTAATCCTGATATAGTAGGCTGCTGTTGTCTGGTATAATAGCAAAATGAGACTAACTTTGTTATTCCTAATGCAGTCTGATAATTACAGTGAGTGTGAAATGACAAGAATAAAAGAGGAAATTGCTGAAGTTCGAAATAGAGTTCTTCAGGAAATAGCCAAGGAACAAGCAGAATATGTAAGTATTGAATTACTGAGGCAACTGAAAGCTATATGAGACACACCTGCATTTGCTGGTTTAACATGTGCGCTGGGTGATTTTTATAGTGTTGAATGTTAAGATGGCCCTTTTTTGGTGAAACCTATGGTAGACAGCATGAAGACTGATAAGTTTTATCTTTATTTGAATATAATTTCTTCAGGCCTTCCCCCCTTTCTTTCATCCATAAGGGGGTAAGCTGAGAAAAAAGTGTGAGCAGTAGATGAAAGTGTAAGCTCTGTTGCTGAAGAAGGGAACTGTTTCCTTATGACTAGGTTGCAACAGTGAAGGAGACCACTTTTTCTCTAAGCCCTCTCTATGGGGGGAAGAATCATAAACCATTGCCTTGTGAGCAAGTAGAAGGGCACCATACTGTGTGGTTGCAGTATACTTACCTCTGCAGATAAAATGTTTATGTGTAATAGTTACCTTGCAGCATAACAGCTGTGTGGGATTTGGAAATGCATGAGATGCTGGCCTGGTTACTACTTTATTTCTGTCTTCTTCCACTTACCTGTAGCAAAGTTATTGTCCTTTGTTTAGGCCTGCTAAAACCTCTTGTAGAAAAGATGACATGTTTTCTGTGATAGTGCATGAGCTGTTTGGGGCCTTAACAGTACCCATCCTCAGAGATTTAAAAAATCTGATACCTTGGTGTTGTTGAAAAAGGTATAGTCATGGTCAATGTACATTTGAATGTGCTGGGTATACGTGGCAGATGTCAGTGTATATTTATGTATGTCAGAAACTAATGACCTGAAGTTGTGGCCTTGTTTCCTTCATTTAGGAGAAGCTTACATGTTTGGTACAGAAATGGTTCCCTGAGTTACCACTTCTTTATCCAGAAGCAGGAATTCTAAACTATATGGTAAGCAGAAATTGTTTGAATGCATGGTCAGTGACTGTTTTGGGCACAGTCAAGGCTCCGCGTAGTCTCTGTCCATTTGTGGGACAAATACCCTGAGCATTGTCTGTTACAGTCTTCCTCCTTCTCCCTTGTCTTCTGGGAGATGCTCTAGGAATGTATTTCATTAGCTGCCTCATCATAGCCAATCTTGTGGTAATAGGTCTTGTAACTTGTTAACGTGTCCCAGCTGTTTTGTGTTTTGTTAATTTGATTGAGGAAGAGGAGATGTAGATGAAGCCTCTGAATCTTACCAGCTGTTACTGTGGATATCTATGTGTGCATGTGCTGCAGAACTCCAGTGGACTCCTGACATGCAGCCTGGAGCGAGATCTTTTGGATGCTGAGCCCATGAAGGCACTGAGCAAAAAGCGACCATTAGTGTGTTCAGAAATTTGGGGCCAGAAGGTTCTTTTAAAGGTAATGTTGGCATGGGCTTTCAGTTGGTGCTGTAGGTGAGGCCTTGGCTTATTAACATGATGATTCTGAATGAACTTTGCTGTTCCTGTCATGTCCTTGTATTTAACAGCCCTTAGAATTATAGAATCAGCTAGGTTGGAAAAGACCTTTAAGATCATCAAGTTCAACCATGACCCAAGGATGGTCAAGACCATGACTAAACCATATCACTGAGATCCTCATCTCCGTGGCCTCGTCTGCCTTTTCTAGTGGTAGATTTTCATGCTGGGACCTGTAGAACATGAAGTGGTTTTCCTTCTGGATTACTTCCATATTGCTTACTGAGTCTTTCCCCACTTGCCTTCTTTTCAGGACTACTGTAGTGAGCAGTGCTTCCCCTCTACTGTCTGTCTTTCCAGTATCTGGTGGACCTTTTATCCTGTCCATTACTTCTGTCCCTTTTGACAGATGCTGGCTTTTCTTTCTGATGATTTCACTGAGAAATTTCAGGAACTGCTGCTTTTCCCTTGCTCTACTTCTTTGCCAGTGTACTAGCAATTGGGAAACCAGGGGATGTAGTAATACAAGAGGCGTAATTATAAATATTCTTGGTTTTGACTAGACTTACTTAAATCTTAAAGACATAATCCCTGTTTTGTGGGTATAGAATTTATAAGCATTAACAAGAAAATATAGGAATAGTCTATGACAGTCAGAATTGAGTTTTGTGTCAACTAGAAGAGGTAGTTATTTGATGGCACCTAACAATATGGATTTCTTTAATTAAAAAAGGAATAAATTAATGCAATAATATCATGGACATTCAAAAGTAACAGTTTGGTATCTTTTGCTTTTAAGGGCTACTCTGTAGATGTAAGCTCAGAAGCCAAAGTCATAGAAAATGTTGCCAAGTATCACAGAGCTTGGAATCAACAGAAAGAAAAATCTGGATTATTACAACTATTATTCCTTCTTTTCTGCAAGGCAAGATTCAAATTGGTGACCTTGATTTCTGATTTAAGCTGGAAGACTTGCAGTTGGACCTTAAAGCTTTAATGTATTTTAAGTTTAAGCATGGAATCAGAAAAGTATTTCCTTTCTGAGTATAGATAAACTGTTTACTGTGTAAACATAATAAATTGATTTATCACACATCTAGTGCATGCTAAACTTCCCAGTATACCTAATATTTGAAGCAATTTATTTTTCCTTTTCTTTTTTGTTGTTAAAGTCTGATCCTTTGATATATTTAATGGTCCCATATTACCCAGGAGCAAGTCTGGGAGCTGTACAGGCTGATTCGCCTTTAACTTTAGAAGTAAGTATAACTACTTAAGCTGTCAGTGTTTTATTTTGTATGTTTTTGAACTGATCTCTTGTTCTTGTGCTGTATCTTATGATGCTCATAATGTTTTACTAGGGTATTTTTTGGTAGCTGAAAGTTGCACAGGATAGCTTGACTGGCATTCTTAGCATCTGGTCAGGCAGTAGTTTATAACTTTCTCAAAGAGATTTTGCTTGGATATGCTTTTTTCTTTTATTTAACTGACTGACTTAGCTGTGTTACTGGTACATTTTAAAAGTATCAAGATGGAACAGGCTCCCTACAGCACCAAGCTTGTCAGAGTTTAAGGAGCATCTGGATGACAATCTTAGTCATAGTATTAGGTGGTCCTGTGAGGAGCAGGAAGTTGGGCTTGATGATACTTATGGGTCCCTTCCCACTTGAGATAATCTGTGATTCTATGTTCAGGGGCAGCCATTTCTATATGGAAGTTTTAGAGGACTCCTGTGTGTGCAAATCATCCCACTGCCTTCATTCCCCTTCCTTTCCTGTACCTCCTGCCTACAGAGTCTTTAGGTAGTTTGGATAGTCACCTCTTCCCAAGGAAGCAGTAGCTAGAAGCCAGTACATTCTTTTTTTCTAGTTCTGTTTGCTGACTTGAACCTACTTGCAAAGATCCAAGTTGCATAGGTTTTTTTAGTGGTGTCATGTCTGCACCCTACCTGGCTCTGCAAGTCATTATAGTTTTACTGGGAATTAATCCATACTTCATAAAATGGGATTGGAATGAAAGAAAAGTTTTAGTTCAGGATAGAAACTTACTTATTACTGAATTTTTTTTTTCTGTCTGGCTAACTATCTTTGCAATAAACATTCAAATCATCAGGAGTCATTAAAAGTGATGAAAGGAGTGGCTAAAGGTCTACAGACATTGCATGGAGCTAATATAGTACATGGATCTCTGAATGGAAATAATGTTTTTGCTGTGGATCGGAAACAGGGAATTGTTGGAGACTTCGATTTCACAAAATCAGAGGTAAAAAAACTCTTTAGTGACTTTTAATCAGAATTATATATCAAACCAGACAGCTGTGTTTGCAGTTTCAAAGATTTCTTGACAAACTTTGTGCTTTGCAGTGAGACTCCTGTTTCATAACTTTAATAGGGTTGGGCAGTTGGACTCTTGTTGAAATTTTTTGTAAATACACTCTAATCTTGGAGGGGAAATAAGAATTACTGAGTGGGCTCTGGTGAAATAAAACAGTGGTATAAGAAAGAGAAGTTGCAGTAGTTGTTTGTTGCTGTCTTGTATATTTAATCATAATTGGTATCATCAGAGGTGAGAGTAAGAACCCATGTTTGGAGAAGGGTTAGTCAAGCTCAAATGAAGCGTTTGCTTTTGTGTTTGGTAGGTAATGAGGTTCTAGTATGTGTTTTAATCTGTTGTGGTATTTGGTAATTAACAGGATTTTACATATTGCCTACATATACCTGTATTTATAGGTACTTGTGATTTAGTCCTCAGTTTCTGTAGTAAAGAGTTTTGTAGCAGTTCTTAGGGAAAATCTAATATTCTCTCAGAAAACAAGCCGTTTTCTTACTATTCACTGTGTTTACATAGCAAAGTCTCCAAGAATCGTATCTGTTCTGTAGTCACCTTTTGACTTCCTAAACTGAAGTTGGTTGAGCTAAAACATTTTTCTGCTAGGGGTATGCTTCATGCTTACTTAATTCTTTAAATGGTAATATAATAATATGTCATATTAATATAACAAGCATATTATAAATAAGTTTCATTGAGAACCCTTATCTCTGCTTTGGAGATGTATTATCTGTTAATCTCATGAAGTGTCAAATGTTTGGACAGGAGGGTGTGCTTCCCTTGGAAATAAATTTTAGTTTTCAACATGCTAAAGAGAGGTGCTTAAAAATTATTTGACAGCTGTGTTTCCTGCAAGGTCATACTCAGTACAGTTGGTGTCATTGTGAATATTGCAGGAGCTGAGGAAGACTGTCCCTCTCTTTACTCTTCCCAGCAGGAATGGGCTGTGCTGAAAAGAGCAGTTCAAGTGTGATAGAGCAGGGACCCATGGTTCACAGCCTGGATCCAGTCTGTGCCTTCTCCATAGGGATATCAGTATTGCACAGTGCTGGTACTTCCTGCATGATCACAAATGCAGGAGTGGAGCTGGTTAACTGTTGTGTTACCAAGTACTCTTGGCAATCTGGAGACTAGTCTTCTCCAGTCAGTTTGCAGCTGATGCTGGCTGCTGTCACAGAGGGGATAGAAAGTCAGTGTCTAACTTTTTATTTTAACAGTAGACAGTTCTAAAATGTGCTGGAAACCAGGAGGAAGGAAGCAGCTAGTTTCAGGTAAAGACCAGAAGGACAGGGAAGAAAAAGCAGGAAAGGTAGCAGAACTGAACTTCAGAACTGAATGCTTTTTAATACTCATGGGTGGTTTTTTCCTCATCTAAGAAGTTTTCTAATTTGTGTTGCTAACCACCTTATGAGCTTTAATAGTTCTAGTGTGGAGTAAAATCTGCCATGCCTATTCTATTACAGATTTATAGATATTATAAATTGACGTTATCTTTATGCACCACTTTTTATCAGTAAAGAAGGACTTCACAGTTCAGTCTGGGTCAGCACAGAACTATGATAAAGTTGTTTGACATATGAAAAAGGAGAGGGTTATGCATCTTCAATGTGCTGTCAGTCTTGCTTGAAATTACAGCTATAGTTCTTTTCCCCGTAGGAACAGCGTGCTGCTGCAAACACTATGGTTGTCAGTACCTTGAGCTTAATTTCTCCTGAACTGAAAAAGGGACAGCCAGCTTCTCCAGCCTCTGACATGTATGCTTATGGCTGCCTTCTGTTCTGGGTATGTGATAGCTTGTGGGGAGTTTCTAGTAATACTGTGAAACTGTAACAGGCTTGTAAAGAACAGTAAATGTTGTCTCCAACTCCAGCTTTGAACTGTTTTCGCAAAATAAGCATTCAAGTTTTCAACTGAGTAGTAAGTGTGGAACAAACGGGAGTTATGATTATGGGCAAAAGACAGTGCATTTTCCGTAAATATAAATGTAATTTGTATAGCAAGATAAATATGAACAAAAATGATGCTTTTGTACCTTATGCTGTGGATTGTCAGCCCTTACTGCACTTCCTGTTCATTCCTTGTGAGCCTTTTCCTCCTTTTTTTGTGACCTTATCCCTGAGAAACAACCTAAATCAAAAGGAACATGGAGGTAAGGATGGACTGCTGTATGTTTTGTTGCTGGCAACAGTACTTAGATAACTGTTTTGTTTCTTAGTGCATGTCATGCCAGGGAGGAGAAAGCAATCCACTTTCCTGTGTTAGCTGGTATGCTGCGTAGCATCTCCTTGATATCTTTTTGTCTTCTGGTGCTGTATTGCTACCTCCCCCAACTCAGGGTGTCAGTACCATGTGTTCTGAATAGGAAAACTTCCAGTCTCCTGGACTTGAAAAGCCGTAAGTTGCCCAGCAAGTGCAGATGTTCCCAGGCATGAGCACTTGGTATATTGGAACTGGTTCACTGAGTGAGTTGGAGCTCCAGGTAGATAGGGGTCTTCCTGGGAAACATTGGCAGTTCCATTAGCTCCACAATGATGGCTTCAGTAATCCCTTCTGTGCTCTAGCATCTTAAAAACACTTCCTGACAGAGATGTAAACTTCCAGGTTGGTAGGTAGCCACTGTCAGATACCTGATCTGACAAGACAAAGCTAGTTCATATAAAAGTCACTCTTCATTAAGTTTTATTCCTGATTTGGGAAGCAGGTGCTTATAATTAAGTATTTTTGTACTGAAATGGCTAAAACTAAAATGTAGCTTGATATCATAGGTATTTATAATTTATTCATGTGGTATGGTTTAGTTGGACAATTTCAGTCCTATTCAGTTTTCATCTGATCAAAAAAAAAAAAAA